>VXAA01005826.1:41070-157932 GCA_013399115.1 Anseranas semipalmata
AGGCGGCGAGCGGGGGGAGGCGGGAGGGGATCGCCGCGCTCCTGAGGGTTTTTTTTTGGCCAAAATGAATCCAAGTGTAAAACAAAACAAAAGCCAAACTTTTACTCGCTGGTTTGTCAACATCGTCGAGGAATACGCTTTAAAAACTGTGTTTTGCTAGAGGAAAAGCGGAAGCCTGGGCATGTTTCACTTGCATTGTTCTTTAGGGTGGTGATTTGAGGGTAACTGATTTACTTGACGCTTCGTTAGCATCTATCTTTTTGTTCCTGCATGCAGTGAAGGAGAATCCCAGTCCAGGAGTTACAGTCATATTGTTAGGTATCCTAGCGGTCTGTATTCCTCAAAAATAATCTCAACTCTGCTTAGTGTAATCTTGCGTCTTTGTATGTGCATTTCAACGGTATCGCTTGTAGATCTAAAGATGTGTTCATCCAGTGCAGCCATTGTGCAGTCTTGTTTAATTATTGTTATTTTTCTGCATTCATTTACCACTTCAGCCAGCGGGGGGAACATACTCAAATTTCGGGTTCATTTTTGTGTGCTAGGTGTGTCTTTGCACCACTGCTCTCCCTCCTGTCTTTGCGCTTCCAGGTGCGTGCAGTGTTGTTTCGGTTCGTCCCACTGCTGTTGTGTGACATTCCAGTAAATGTGCTGAGAAGTGAGACAAAGGAATTAAAGAGCAGCACAGGTGTTCGTGGGTCACCTGTTTGAGTTCTCTACCATCGCGATTAGCTAGATGCATGTCTGGTGCGTTTTCTTCCTAACCTTCTCCAAAATGGCATATGTAAGTTTTAGGCAAGTACAAAGCGTTGAAGCTGAGAGTTATGGGGAGGGGAAGAATTACTGCAAAGTGACCTGCAACTTTTCAGCCACATAATTTAACTGCATGCTGATTTTTTGTTTTAGCAGTCTTCGTCACGGATCGAGGCAAGTTTGTGTGCACAATTAGGCTTGCAAATTGCTAATCTCGCACAGGCTGTGCCTCTCAGTTCCCAGCTGGGCATGGTTACCTTGAGAGCTGAGGTATCAGCACTGTTGGAGCGTGCTCTGGTGGGGAGATCGGGTGTGTTCTATTTTTAATACTATTTAATGAAGATGCTTCTCACTCTGCAATATACCAAGCATAATGGAAGAGCAGAGCGATGATTGGTTATGGATACTGGAAAAGGAAAAATGCGAAGGTAAAAATGGGAATCCCTCAAATACCTATATTACGATTAATGAAAGCAAATGTTGTGCAGAAAGCTGAGCAATTAGTTGTTCTTAAGTCAAACTGTTTTGTGCTGTCTAAAATGATTTTAATTTATTTAAGAAGCTAGATGGAACAAACTGTAGGTAGAAAATGACTTCTGTTTTGTGCTGTTGATGAATCTGATTGGATTTCGGTACCCTTAAGTTGAATTATGTTTTGCTTCCTTTTTAATGTTGAAATGTCTTACAATAGAGTAGCATTAAGAAACGTTTTCAAAATCTTTTTTTTTTTTCTTTGCGAATACAGTGCTAACCAGTTCTAATAGTTAACTATTTATGTTCTTATTGGTAGCTTCCTGAAGCAGGAGTTTTGAGTTTTCATTGTTGCATGTAATACTCGCAGAATACGAGCAGCTGTAAGCCACTTGTGATAGATGTGTAAAAGAAAATACCTCTAGATAACTACAGTGTATTCCATTTTGCAGGATGTATGTAGATAGTTCTCAAAAACTGCCTTGTTTAGTTCCATGTATCTGTAGTTGGAAATACATTTACTGGCTATTTGCAGAAGTCCTTGCCTTCAGGATCGTATGGAGAAACTTACCTTGATTAAAGATACTGTCCCCAAAACAACTGCATTTTCTCTCTACTTGCTACAGTTTTGCAGGATGGTGGTCTAAGAAATGTCTTTGTACCACTCCTGCAAAATCCTTTTTCAGGCAATTATTTCTTCTTGCTCTGTGCTAGCCCTTCTGACTGCCTTGGGGCTAAGCATGGAAGTGAAGGTTGCTCAAGTGAGCATTCCCTGCATCATATCCTTGGAGGAAAATTGCATGACAGCGATAGAAGCAATGAGAATTTGAACACAGGTGCAATGATAGATCACAGAGAGATGTAAGATCAGCACGACAGCCACTTTGAAACTTTATCCTGCTGGGGTAACGCTGTGGGCCAAATCATGTTTTCATGATGATGCCGCTTTTCCTGTGGGTATTACTGGAGTTTCTCTCATGATTACAGCGAACTGGACTTGGCCTGATAAATCACTGTTACCAAGTAGAATTTCTGGGAGTATGTAAAAGAAACCAAAGAAATTTTAAAATCCACTGCACCCTTGGCTTCCTCCCAGGTTATGATTTTAACAACTAACTTTAAACTTAGAATAAACAGGGGGAGGGGGAGAAAGTGCGCTAATTCTAGGAGGCTTGCCTACAGTCTTTCTTTCCTCCTTTAGGCATTGCTCTCACTACAGTCAATGGGAGCTTTAAATTTGGAATTGTGTCCAGAGTTTGGTTCAATGGTTTTATCAGTGCTAAAGAAAGACTCAGGGACAAATCTTCAGCAGCTGTAAATTGATGTAGTTCCATTGGATTTAAGAACAGTATAGATTTACACCAGCTGATGGTATGCCTCTCTGCTTGTAACATACAGGATCCATAACAGGCATTGGGTCATATATCAATTTTGATGGCATTAATTTCGGGGTAGGAAAAGTATTTTGGCAGATTGGCAAATCCTTGTTTATATGGAGGCTGACAAATGAATGGCTTGACCCAGGGAGTGCTTCCAGCTCAATTTATTTGCTTAGTTTTAAAGAGAATTTGTAACCTACATGATTATTTAAAGGGAATGCTATTTGTTTTAAGTAATCTATTTTCAAAAACGTCATTAAAGATTGGCTAGTTGAGAAGTAATGTAACTACAGCGCAATAAACTTGCAAAATCCGTTTGTCCCCTGCTTATTCATTTTTAAGATTTGAAGTTCTGTATTAATGTTCTCAGCAGGTAGTAAGTCACGCAAATGGGTCACTTTTTCTTCTGGAAGATTGAAACCTTCATCAAATGAGTAGTTAAGGAGTACATGGCAAAGACTGTGTACATTCCAGTGTAAAGGATTTGATTCTGAAGGCTTAAAGCGTTGTGTATGAACATCTTTGTATCTGTATGGAAACATGCATTTTTAGGGCACGTTCTGTTTTGATGACAAACTGCAATCCGGGTAAGTAGAACTTCCCCATTTTAAGTCTGGTAAATTGAATTGCAGAGAAATTATGCAAACCATGTGAGGTCACACATCTGGTTTTTGACGGAGCCTATAAATGAGACCTTTTCCAGTTGCTAGTCTTATGCCAGTCATCCATGGAGGATAAGACTCCCGTATAATTGCTGGTTTTGCTTTATAATTTTACTACCTCATACATGAAATGGTGACTTTCAGAAACATGTAGATGTAAATAAATTTAATTGCTTATGTTTATTACAAATGCTGCATTTTTACATAGTTTAATGATAAGCCCTTTTAGCAAGGAAATACCTTCAGGGCAAGTGAAAGGAGTGACTCATGCATGGTTGTGGTTTCTTTTGGAATTATTGAACATGCCTATAAACTCTGGACATACTGGTTACTGTTAATGGACAAGATACGTTTTTCTTGGGTTCTTATTTAAGGAGACTTAAACTCCATCATAACAATAGCCGCTGTGGCTTGTGTGAGTATGCCAGTGTGTACATACATAATTCACTAGCAAAAATTTAAAAAGCATTATAAAACTACAAAACTTCTTAATTAAGACTTGTTTCTTGATGAATAACAAGTGTGATGGGTTCATGCCAAATAAGTTCTCATTTGTCAATGAAGTTCCAAACCAATTAGTTACAGGACTTCGGAGCTAAACTGAAAACGTTTTCTTGCATTTCTGAAGTAACTTCAGTTTAAGACTCTACATTATCACATATGGTAGATATACAATAGATAAGCTAGGTTTCAGGTGATCTGTTATCATTATACTTCTTTTTCCAAGGAACCTTTTAAAAAAAAAAAAAAAAAAAAGGGGCTGATNTCTTTTTTATTATTCTTCTTTTTCCCAAGAACCCTTTAAAAAAAAAAAAAAAAAAAGGTGCTGAGTAAGTGTCCTTTCATTAAAATATTTCTTCTGTCATGTTGAAACTTCTAAACCATGTTAGACCATTCTGGATTCCTAAGTTAAAACCTAGTATAGGAAAAAAAATATCATGTAACATTTTCATTACTCCTAAATTCCATTTTACTGAGGGGAAGAAGCGTACTAAATACGGAGAGAAATACAGAGAAACCAGGAGTAAACAAAATAACCTATTTTACAGGAGTGAGTTCATAAGGGTTATTTAGATTTAATTGCCATTGTGGTAAACATGAAAAATTCTAGGCAACCCAGTAGCTGTGCGTTTTTCTGTTAATACTGAAGAAGCTATGAAGTGTGAGAGGGTGATAATGTCATACAGTATGACTTAACTATGCCTTCTGGATTTCAGCTAAGTAGTGACAGCTGGGAATTTTGAAATTTATGATTTGGATATCCAATGACTTTCTGAAGCAGGGGGTTTAGAGTATTTTGTGGTCACTGGTATTATATGGAGGCAGCCAACTTGTTCACGTAGCATATGTTGAAGTATGCAAGGTGAGAAGTGCATTTCTAAAAGTGAAAGAAAATGTTATCCACAGAGAAATTGGGATGCTTTTATGCTTGTTTCTCCAAATCTGATGTCTACTCCTGATCTTTTCAGGCCAGGAGCCACAATTAACAAGAAGAGTACCATGAGAAAGAAAAGTCGTATGAAAAGTATTCTTGTATTTTAATGCTTCCTAGTATATTTCCCATTTAGTCTTAGGCAATACTATGGTTTGTTTATGAGCTGTTTAATATAGCGCCTGTGTTAAAATTATAGAAGCTTAGTAACATCTTCCAACTGAACAAGCCATCTCTTCCTAAATCAGATGCCTTAAAGCTTTTGAGTCAAAGGAAAGCTTAAACGGTCACCAGGAGGGTGTTCAAAAATAAACAGCAATAAAAAAACAAAACCTCTTCCCCCACTGCTAAATACTGTTTTTATTTCTCAATCTTTTAGTCTTCTGTTTGCAGTCTCCAGTAAAACATAAGTATATACTGATCGAATGCTTTCAGGCTTCTGTTTCATCCCAATTTTTGTGGCTGCACAGCAGTGATTTTTACTGGGTTCATAAAATCATCTGAGCCAGTTTTATATTCTAGGGATTGAATTCTGTCATCAAAAGCATTCCTGAACAGCTAATAATTTTGTCATTAATTAATCCTGTTGGAGTATTTTTATTGCCTGATGAGTAGAAGTCTCCCTGTGCCTCCAGTACAGAAAGCATTTTGTAAATTTTCGTTATGTCCTTGAATGAGATAAATCAGGTTGTGGTGCTTTTTTTTTATTTTATTTTTTTATTTTTTTATTTTTTTATTGCAAGAAGTATGAGCATCTTGATTTTGGTGACTTGCAGAGCCTATTAGGGTGTAGTGCTTTATTTACTGTGAAGAAAGTTATCACAATTTCTTCCTGAGCAAAGAGGGATGGCAAGGCTTTTCAGTTGAATGAAGTTAATGTAGATAAACTGCAGTGATTAGAAGTGTGTTATAAATACAATTAAATTGTTGTACAGTTTAATGTTCCACGCTAATTAAGATTGAATTCAGTGGGAAGTTTTATTGGGGAGCAGCCTTCAGCATTGATGCTGTCATGTGAAATAGGTACAGCAGGATGAACTTCTGGAGAATATGCCTGCTCTGTGCTTTTTAGGTGTTTGTGCCATTGAACTTAATCTGAAAGCATTTGCCTTCAGTTACACAGAAGTAAATAAATTGTGGTGGCTGAAACTAGGCTTTAAGTTTTTTTCCATGTGCAAGTGAATATTCCATTTCCAAGCACTTTGCCATAGGCATAACATTTAGAAGCATTTGAACGAGCTTGTTTAATGTATTATAAAGTATTTGTCATGGAGTTAGAAATGTTTATGATGTCATAAAAGCTTTAGGAGAAAAGCATCAAATAAATGGGTCCACTCTAAAGGCTCACTGCAGGTTTTAATGTAAGCCAAGGAAATGTCTGATAGCTTTATAATTTGTGTACTTTATAAGCCATGAAATCGGAAGTGAGGAGGTCTGACTTCCACGCTTTTGTGTTTTGTTCTGTTAAGGAAAATTCAGAGCTTTTTCCTACAAACAAAAAAAAGGAAATTGTGAGCACAGATCTGAAAGAAAAGCATAACGAGCTCTCTAGGGCGTCTTTAAGTGCCTTATTTCATAACACATACTAACTTGAGGAAAATGATAACCATTCCTGATTTGGGTATGATTTTGGGGAAGCTTTAATTCGTACAAAACAAGTTTTAACTAAATTGGAAAGTGTGCTGTATTTACCAGCTTTATATATCTGAATATGCTTTTCCACTACGATATAGCAATCTGTTCTGCATGTAAGCAGCAAAATGGAGCGGTCTCTAGTGACAAGAACTGTAGCAAGCACTGCAAGAATCCTGTTAGATACTGAAAAGACAATTATTACTGATGGATAATGTAGCTTTTATTTGTTTAACCTGTGCACTGATGAAAATGACAGCCTTGGAAAGAAGTCCTTGAATGACCCGCTTCTTGAAGTAACCATCTCAGAATTGGAGGCTGAGATAGGGGAGTGATGGGGTAAGAGCGTTAGCAGCAGTGCTGTTTGAAACGTGGCAGCGGGTTATGGGGCATCGAAAGTGGAAGGATCACAAAGGGAAAGAGGATTTTCAGGAGATATTCCCTGAAGATTAAGTAATTGAAAATTTGGAGGTGGAAAATACATAGAAGTTTAGCCTCTTTTCAGTATGACTTTTTTTTTTTTTTCTGATTTAATATGTTGATATATCTCCTTATGCATGTGATGTGATCCCTGTCTTTGCATGGGGTGTCAGGACACAGTGGGTACTCCACTGCAATCCTATTTGATCTCAAATCTGAGATTACAGGAACTGTAAATGATCTGTCTCTTCTGAATTTTGCTGCTGCTGAATTGCTCTTCTCTGCCACCTGGCAGAGGAGGATGGAAGATCACAAAATTGTTGCTGAGGAGGAGACTGAGGGCAGCTACACGGCAAAGTGCACTAGCATGATGCTTCTTGGCCTGGCTTAATGTCAGTGCATGCAGCTGATGGGCAAGTCCTGGCGGTGCTGGGAAGGTGGGCTCTCTGGCATGTAGCTGATTGCTCTGTGAAAACAAATCGGTTATATTCTTAATACTACTTGCCTCCACATGCCAGTAGTTTCATAAATTAGTGTTTACTGAAATAGCATGAAGGCCCGTGACTACATAAATTCACCCTTTTGCAAAGGGCTCTTACATTAATGGCAAAAGGATTGATAGAAAAGAGAGGATTGTGAGATGCAAATGGCGATGCAGCATTTTGGCTGCGTGTGGTTTTTCTTTTACCAGTAACCATACAGCCATAGTCACCAGGCTGCGGTTTCTGCAGACACCTTGTCCACTCGTTCGTTCATCGTGATCATTTCCGCAATGCGGAGGAAGATGCGGCAAGCACCTACCTCTTTCAAAGCCGCGTATTTCTTTGATGTTTTTGTTACTCCTGAGAGTTTCTTTTTTTCAACGAAGGAGAACAGAGAACATAATTTGTACTCACTAAGGCTAATTATAATTTTTCCTCTGCAGATGATTTCTTAGAGAGCTCTATGTTCAAAGAACTGCTGCTAACTCTTCTCTGTATTGCAGTTATGTTCAATGTCCAGATGATGAAAGTCAAAATGTAGATTTCTTTGGCATCTGTTTCTGTTTGTTTGTTTAATAACATATACTTCTGTCATGTCTTTAATGTTGTCTCGCACTCTGAATCCTTGTATAATAAAACTGCTTCAGTATACGAGAGTTTCGGAAAACAAGATGGGAAAAATCGGTGGTACTTTAATAAAACATTTTTACTGATTTAAATAGTACAATTTCAAAATATGGAAAAATGAAATCAGTTCCAATTACTTCAGTCCTTTGAGAGAAACTGCAGCAACACCCGCTTATCTGACTTGCCTGGAAAATCACGACAGACTGAGCAATTCAAATTGTACAGTGTATTAGGAAAAAAATGGCAGCACAGGAATGTGTTTGCTAGATTCACATTGACTGAAGATTGTAACAAAGGAAAAGTACAAGTAAGCCAGGTACTTCTGATGCACAGTTAAATGTTCCCTTGCAATGTAGCATTTACTACCTATGTGCAGTAGTTGGAATGAGGATGGCATGTGGTGGTGTAACACACAAGCGCTCTTCAGAATATCAGCTGCATATGCAAGCAGTTTCAATGTCTGTCCACTGCTAGACAGGTGATTTTAATAAAAGGAATTCCAGGGTTCTGTTTTTGACCTCTGCTGGTTTATTTCTGGCCTGGTAACTTAAGGGGCTATTGTTAAGTATTGTAAAATTGAGATAATTTCAAGTAGCCTTACAACCCCAGTGGAGGACGAAAGAAAAATTACAGAGGAGATCTAATGTTATATTCTTCTGGCAACAGTGGAGAGGGAAGTAAAGCACACTGAAGTTATATGACTTACTGCGTCCTTAGGTGTAACACACAAACATGAGATCTTCATTAAATCCAGTCTGCAGCCATGACTTAAGGGTTACTGAAAGGGAAGGAAGTTAAATGTTAGAGCAAGTCACTGCTATCCTAATATAAGCTTTTCTTTTTTTCTTTACATATCTGTTTCAAGCAGACACTGGCGTTTGTCTCTGCCTTCTTCCTGGTCTCTTCCATGCATGAAACAATTGTCTCTGTTCTGCTCCTTACGTTGTCTGACTGTTCTTCTTACTGGGCTTTTGCAAGTTGTGCCCTGTGTGAGCTTTCCTTTGTTAAACTGTCCCAATTTTCCTTGTTTTGCAGCGTTTGCTTATGTTTCTTAGCTTTTGTTTCTTGCCTCTATCTACATCAATTGCGTGCCTGTGTTTGAAATGACCGAAAGCTTTGAATATTCATCATAGTCGTGTGCTTTTTAAAGTAATTATGTAGATATTTGGACGGTTTATACTCAAACATGTTCTCTAAAGCATATTATCATTATTCAAGCTATGCCAGTTCCCAGCTCTCTCGGACTTTGTTCTGGTACCTCCTAAGGAGAGAGCGCCAAAACAGTCCTGATCGCATCTGTAAAACGAAATTTTGTAGTTGGATCTAGAAGACCTTATGCTTTTGAACCTCTTCATGTGTTAGCTCATATCGATGTATCTAGGGCCCTTTGGGGTCTGCATTCAAATTCGGTAGCTCTGTAGAATCACGTATGTTTGCTGCTGGAAAATATTGTGTCCTGAACTCTCCATCTGTTCATGTAGATTTCATTTTTGGATTAGTAATATTTCAATAAATTTCATGTTTTTCAGTTGCTCAGGAAATAAAACATAATGGAAATGCCACAGAATTAAATGCTTTTGACTGTATTTGTTGTCAAAGACTTCTTACACATTGGCTCTTTGACCTTTCAGAAGAACGGCTATATGTGGTGAGGGCAGGAGACCCAACAGCTAGCACCTAATGTGTAGCGTTGGATGCAGTTTACTGTATTAGTGGATTATGCAATGAAAAGAGAAAAATGGATGTAGATTTATTTTGTATTTCATCTGTACACTTGTTGAATAAGCTTGGAAACAGCACCAAAACCTGAAGGCTCTATATTATTCTTGTAATTTTAATTGTGATTGTGTAACCATGGGTCATGTTTGAAAGTAGAGGAGACTGTAAAGATAGTTATAGAGTAAGAAATTTAGCTGTCTACATTTGAGGATCTGTGCTAAATACCCAATGCATTTATAGAATCTCCTTGTAAAGATAGGGAAATAAAAATGATATAGCTTGCTACTGGCACCTGAAAGTTGAGGTTTATTTTTCCTGGAAATCTAGTCTTTTTTTTTCCTACATTTTGTTTCTCATTTTTAACCTTTCTTCATTGTTGCTGAGATGCATCAGGAGAAATGCCTGCATTCAGCTGCCAATTACCAATTTAATTGAGTTATTTGTTTTTCAGTAATTGCCATTAGTGCCTAGTTCACTAATTGCCCACTGTACTCTATGAGCTTATTATAAAAGTAACAGTCTGAGTATTCAAAAATGTAATGAAGAAATGGTGGCAGTAATGTGAAGAGATGATGTATAGTAGTCATGCACTGATTTTCTTCTATGGGTTAATCTTCAGACGGGTGGCCAGTCAGTGCAGTCATCTCTCCAGCACCATTGAATTGAAGAATTTTCTTACCAGTTAAACCCCAAATTCTGTGACATGGAGTCATTCTGTGTTTCAGTGGGATGTCATACTAACAAGTATTTTATTCCATAGATAAGTGCCTATGTACTGAATGATAACTGAACTCTTGACTTTAGCTGTTTTGCTAAGGAGATAATTCATGATTTTTTTTATTTTTTTTTAAAGCACATGTGTAAATGTCTGTAGTTGCATAGGAGACTTGGAATGCAGTGAGATGGGTTTGTTTTTAACATAGCCTACGTTTAAGTTGGCTGAAGGAAAGCTCTCACTTTTATTGACTTAATTCTCTAGCTTTAATCCTTGCAAATAAAGGCATGCAAATGCTAGCCCTTGTAACCCTATTGCTATAACTCTGAGAAATATGCAACTTAAATGTATTCCTGCAGAAGGGAGTAGATACGGCTATAAGATCCTTCCAAAATGTGCATCCATGTATTTTGTGATGTCTTAAGTTAAAAATGCAGCATTTGTATTTCTGAATAAAACTAAAGTTGGGATGTTTCTCAAATGAGTGGATTACCAGTCTGCTGCTAAATTGCCTTTCCAATCCAGAGGACAGGAGCATGTTATTTACAGAGAACAACTAGGTTACATCTGGAAGAGAGACAGGCAAAACACTTGTTTTCAGCTTTGTGCAAAATTCAGAAATTGGAACAGGTGAGCCCCTGTTATGTGATAAGGGAAGCTGCTGTAAAAATAAGATTGCTTTGTGTACTTCAGTCCGCTGGAATGAAGCAGATGCAAAATGTAGTCTTCACCATCCCCACTCTCTTGCTCATTAGTGTCCCCTGAATGAAAATTGTCGAGAAGATTGCTGACAAGATGCAAAGCAACTTAACATGAGGAGGATGACACTGGGCTAATACTGATACTGTGAATAAGGACATAGCTCTCTAGGAGAGCTTCTTCCACTGATGCCTAGCTCTAAAGGGCGGGGGGGTGGCAGGAGGGGAAGGCTGGCAGTGGTAATGGATCAGTGGAGACCTGTTCCTTTTTTCCCTACATAAGCTATAGTCATAAAATGCATATTTGCTTCAAGAAAGAAAAGGAGACCCTTTATAAGTCAGCTACGTATTCTACTGAGAGAATGTGTTTCCTGAGCCACTAGCGGTAAAAAAAGGGCTGCTGCCTTTTAAAGAGTATCTTGTGGTACAGACAGAATGAAGTACAATGACAATTTTTTCCTGGAAGGGTACAGATCTTCAGTGCTTCCAAATGCCTGTCTGAGAACGCTATTTGGATCACATAGGGTTATTCTTTTCCCGTGGAAGCTTTTTAAATATATCTTAACAAGAGGCCCATCTGATGGTGGGGTAGCTACAACTAGTGTCAGTTGGCGAGCTATATGTATACTGTACCAACATCCTCACACAGACAAAACAAACAAAAAAAACAACCAAACCTTCCCCAAAATGCATTTTTCTAAGAAGCAGAGCCTGATACATGGGTGTGTTGTGTGTAACATGAAACCATTTCAAGAAGGGAATGGTCTATCATGAGACAATAACTTGGAGAAAGATACGCTAGCAATAGTAATCCCTATTCAATTTTTATGTTATATTTCTTCCCAACATTCTCCTGCACTGAATTTCTGTTCCTCACACTCGGCTTCAACAAGTGTGGTGTCTCCAGGGAAGGAAAATAGGCAACCAGCCATCTCTGATCAGTGTGAAATTTTTAAACAAGGATTAATTTGGGGAGTGAGTAGAGGAAGAAAACAAAAGGAATTGTTTTGAAACAAACAAACAAACAAAAAAAGCATTTCCAGCTTTGTTTGCACTCCACAATGAAAAGTATGTCAGAAGTATGTCTGTACATTATGTAGGTGTTTGTACTATGTGGTGGGCAGTGAGGATAAAACCTATGGTATAAATGACTATTCTTCGCAAGGCTCTGGAAAGTGCTGGGAGTGAATTCTAACTTGGGCAGTGAAAGCAGACTTGGACTGAAATTGAACTGATTGTTCTTATTGATTGCCTTGTTTGGTTTGCACTGGTGCTTTACAGCATCCTTTAATAAGGTGTACAACTGCTGTGCCCAAGCCTCTTCAGGATACCCCAGAGAAACAGTCGTCCTGTGTAAATGAAATACAAGAAGCTGCTTTGAGAAGCGCAGGCACTGCTAATCAGGGTAGTAGAAATAGGAGGAATAGTGGTCTGCTTTCAATGCTGCATTTGTTGTAAATATCTAAAATACCATCACATCAGTATTTAGATGCTGATATGGCTAGCTGTTTTTTCCCTTGTTTATAGTCAGTACTATAATGCAGGCTTGCATGCTGCCTTTTTCTTGGTTCATTTCTCTTTCTCGGGAAATAAATCTGAGCCGTTATTATAAATTGCTTGTAAGTGCTCTTTCAGTCTAATTAGATTTATAATGAAATGGATCTTGTAGACAGATTTTGCATGAATAAATGCATTTTTATTGCTCTTTCACTTTCTTACCTACTATCTTGTACTAGTAGTTTCTAAAACAGTTTGCAGAGGCTACAATTAATTGCAGTGTGCTTCAGAAGGTCATACAAAAGAAACATGTAAGTTTTTTTTTTTTCTGATTATTATCACCATTGTTAAAAATGCTGAACTTTTAGGTTTCTTATGTGCCTTATGTCTTAACAAATAGTCATAAAAATATTTTTAAGTTTACTTACAGTTTCGTCAGTGTCTGCTTTTCAGTTGTACACACATGTTCGTGTCCTGCCACAAATGTTTCTGGCTGTAAAGGGGGCACTGGAGAAGACACTGGAGAATTATGGCCGTGTACCTGGGTGAAGGGGATGCTAACCTTTTAGTTCTTGTTTTGACTGTCTTCATTGCTCATTTAACCTCTGTATTCCTCAGTGTCCTCATCCTGAAGGAAATACCCATTTTCTGTACTTATTCCCTGAACATTTTTTCCACTCTCTTAATCAGAGACTATAGCATTTTCAAGCCTTTTACGATAAAAAGGCTCTACAGGAATTTAAGTGTGACCGCTGTTGTGTTAATATTGGATACAATCTAGTTACGATACCTTCACAAGTTAGTTTGGTCACAGTTGTTATTTGTGTGTAGTCCTTCAATCAGATGTGAAGACGTTCATTACGTGGTTGCTGCTGTTCTCTACTGTCAGTGTCAGGTATTATTGTCTTTATTTAGTCATTCTTTTTCGGACAGAGCAAGCAATAACGCGTTTCTGGTAGTTTTAGAGGAGGATAATGTTGGAGAACTGGAACAACAGGTACAAGATGAACAGGATTTGAAAAATAAAGTTTCCATATGTTTAAAAAAAAAATAATCACAACCATGTTAAAATTTAAGAATTCTAGCACCTGAAGCAAAGCTTGAAGGAAGTGATAAGTTTCTTTCAACTGGTTTATTTTATACTTTAAATCTAGAAATATGTGATTATGTATAACAGGTGTTCAGGGTGAGACCAGGTCAGGATAGTGGATAGTTTGTTAAACAATGTTTTTTAAACCTGATGATACATGCAAATAAAAAGAACACATTCACAAATGCCAATTTTAAGTGTTACACAGTTTTCACCGAAGTGGGTAGATTTTTGTTTTGCAGAACAGAGTTTAATAGACAAAATGCTTTGAGGGGGAAGCTTTTGATAAGGTTGCAAAGTAGATATTACCCGTTTTATTATAGGTATATGAATTCCCCTCTTATGTGCCTTTATCTTCACTTTGTATAGAGAGTTTATACAAGGTCATTCCCCCTTTAATTAAAATGAAATAAATTGATTTTAATTCCCTGTGCTAATTTCCATTCAATCTCTCAAAAATACTATTTTTTCTTACAAAGCTGTGATTCTAAAATAATTGCATGATTTAAAATGGATGCTTTGCTTATTTATGCATTTTATCATTAGTGTAATATTTTCCCAAACATCTTTTTAACGTGTATCATGAAAATGTAAGATATTGCAGTGATTGTGCAGGTATACATAAGAATTTAGTTGCCTTTTACATCCTTGTTTGGGTTTTGTAATTTTTATATTGAGTCTCTTACTTTGAATTAGAATCTGTCATTTCTCACTCAAGGGGGTTTTCTTAGTGGTTGACAAACAGAGGCAACTTAAAATATTTTAACAGTATCTGGTTTCCTGGGCTCAGTATGTGTGGGAAGTCCTGGCTTTTGCCTTTAAAGCTCCTACTGACTTCTGTGGCATCACAGTTTTGCTCTGGGACTTGGCCTGGACCTTGCTGAAGCTTATCTACCGAGTTAAGCTTCAGTAACTTAACTGCGTTACTGACTTGCCACTGATTGCAGCAGCACCTACACATGCTTCTGGATAAAAATCCATCTTTGCTTTGTCCTCATTACAGTACTTAGTAGTTCTCATATTACTGCTCTATGCCATTAATTTTAGGCATTTTACAGGCTTTTTTTTGTTTGTTTAAAGCATCTTTAATTACTGCTGTAAGTTCATTTTGGGTAGTTCTGACCTCTGTGCAGCAGCAGGTATCCTCCTGTGTGTCACAGTTTGCACCCTCCCTGTTTTCCTGCTTATGCAAGGATGTACCAGCCATGGATGTGGGAGAAGTGTTCTAGTTGTTTTTCCCATCTTGTTCTTCACATAAAAGCAGAGTTTAATTTAAAACAGGAATAACCTTTTTTTTCTTTTCCTACTACTCTGGTGCCTATCCTGGTCTCCAAGTTTTCTCTTATGATTGGAAATTTTACAGTTTCCCACTTGCTGCAGCTAGCTCCAGCCAGTCTTTCTCTTCTTTTTAGTAACATCCTGTTTCTCTGAATTCCTTTGAATTTGGTGATATTTCTGATACCTGAGATTACCCATGTGAATGAGGCAGCACCCCGAAGCCTGTTGTGTCTTCCCTCTCTGCGCAAGAGTGGCTTCCATGGTGTGGAGTCCTTTGATTTTTTGTTTGTTTGTTTTTTACAGTTTCTTATATGGCTGAAAATGTGTAATGTATTTTAAATTTTGCGCAAAACAGATGGCTAGTAGCATGAAGTCCAGATCTGGTAATAAAATAAGCCTGGGGCAGCAGTAAAACATTAATGTATTTAGCATTAACTGGCTCTTTGAAAGGTCAGACAAAAACCTTTTATATCAGCCAGTGGAGCCAAAAGCCGGTGTTTTCCTACTATTGTGAAGCATAGATTGAGTTACAGACCGTTGTGCTGGTTTTGTGATTATCTGATGAGAATGTATATCCACTGTATGAACAAGTAGGACACTTGCATTCAGTAACTTTGTATGTAGAGTGAGTCAGAAGCCTTGTCTTTCATGTATGTTGCTATTTAGTCTGCATGCGTGTTTCTTTAGGACTTAATGTTGCAGAAAACTTAGGTATGATATGCTAAAGTAGTTGTGAATCTTTTAGTGTTAATTAAGGGAGTGTCAGTGGTTACAGGGTGTCACTACCCATTTGTCCCCAGCAAGGTGACACTTGGCTGACTCTGGCTTCCCCAGAACCCTGTCAATGCAGATGCCTCTGCAGTCACTGTTCAGTGATAGCATTGCCTTGGTTTACTTGTGCCCAGGTTTTATTTTCATATACACACATCATAGACTGCAACTAATTCTTGCATTCGTTGTGGCTGTGAGCCATAAAATAGAGCTAAGGTAGAGCGAAGACATTAAGATGATTAGGTTAAACTTAAGCAAGTAAACTAATGACCTCTTTGGTTCTTAAAAAATCACATGCACAAGCCAGTTACATACAAGTATAATATGGTGATTGGGGAAAAAAGGTTTCGTTATTCTAATATCACTTTTCATTTTAAAAAAAAAAAAAAAACCACCATTTGGGTTTTTTTTTTTTCTAAAAAAAGCCCNCAAGTAAACTAATGACCTCTTTGGTTCTTAAAAAATCACATGCACAAGCCAGTTACATACAAGTATAATATGGTGATTGGGGAAAAAAGGTTTCGTTATTCTAATATCACTTTTCATTTTAAAAAAAAAAAAAAAAAAGCCACCATTTGGGTTCTTTTGTTTTCTAAAGAAGGCCCATCAAAGGCTCTGAAGTAACACATAAATATTCAGTGATTTCACCAAACTCGGACACTAAGTGAATGAAGGCTTCTGAGAAATCATTTCAGGAGTGAAAGCGTCTTATTACTCCTATAAGAGTAAGTCTTATGGTACATCCTTGGGGTCAGACTTTTTCAAGAACAGATGTTTCCCAAGAGACAGTCCACAGATGAAAAGCAAGTCGATTCCTTCAGGAGATTCTATAGAAACTGAAGGTACCAAGAAAACTAAAATATAGTAGTTGTAAAGCTTTTTACCATCTCTTGTTCACATCTGGAACCAATAATCTACAGTATAGGAGCAAACCCAGAAACAATGCAAGAAAGCTCCAACCTGAGATACTCTCCAGGGAGGTAATTTTGAGTTTGGAACATTCTCAAAGAAGTGTTTGGCAGAGGAACTAAAGACCATTGAAATAAGTTTTATGTTGTGTCTCTTGAAACAGAAATAAATTTATTGTACTTAAATTATCCCTTCAGACCTCAGGCTCTGTATTAGTACGCATTTTTTTTTATTTTTTTATTTTTTTATTCTCCCACCACCCTTGTCAGAGTTGCCAGAGATTCCAACTAGGTATGTGAAGTTCTTTCTTGTATGATACTGGTTCACATACCTGGATTGATACAAATATTTAACAGAGTAAGTCAACAAGCCTCTTTCATAAGAGATGATTAAAAAGTGAAGAAGTGATTGTAAAAGAAAATTATACAGACATTTTTACTTCTGAATTTGAAAAAGTCATTTAAATGCTTTGCCATGGTTTTAGTTAGGTTATAACCAAAGTTTTGTCAAGTTGCTCACACAAACTGCTTAATCTTTGGACATAAATGAGAAGAGCTTTGAGTTCTGTGGAAGAAAGCAGAGTATTTTCAGTGTAGAAGAAGGTAAGCTGATCTAGAGGCCCCTCATAGGGAGTATAGTACGTGGGTGGAATTACAGCCAGAAGCCACACATGATTATGGTGTGGAAGGTTGGAGCAGTAGCATTGCCAATCACAACTTCAGTTCAGTTGCAATACTGCTAATTCTGCTGTGGCAAGGAGTCAGTGCAGTCTCATATTTGAATCAGTTGTTACAAGATATTAAATGTTCACATATTGAGAAAATTACTTCCACTGAAATTGAAAGTTTTCTCCTATCCTATTGCATTTGAACTTTTGGCAACCCAAAGAAAATGACTGTTCAGAAGTTAAAGGCTTGAGAGATTTTTCTTCCAGTACAGAGGATAACAATAAGGCATTTGATAATGAGAGGAAAGGAAAGAATAGCCTCCAGAGGAGGTCTTTTAGAGCAGTGGTTTGTTCACTGCCAGTGGCTTGCAACCCATCTCACAATGTTGCATGAGTGATGCTTGGGCGGCCAAGTGTTTTGTCCTTCTCCGGTAGCCTATTAGTTGTTATGATGCCAGTAGTGGTTTTCACCAAAAACATGAAAACTGCCTGCTTTAATTATGTCTGCTCAGTCTGAGACTTTATCCTTCAGTAGTTTTTGTAGAGAAGTCCATTGAGGAGGAGGAAAGTCTTATAAATTGTTTTAGAAGACTGATTTTAGCCTCCCTAATTGACTATCTGGAAGACTTAAATTTTATAGTTGTGCCTAGAGTTTGCAGCCAAGATCAAAGGTTTATTAAACTTCCTCTTTTTTTTTAATTAAACTTCCAGTGTTACGCACTGGGGAAAAAAAAGGGTCCTTTGTATTGAACAGGCATAGGTGGGAAACAGAGCAGCAGAGATCCATGTTCATGCAGTCAAACAGAGCATGGGAGGCAGGTGCATTTGTAGCATTTTATTTTTTTATTTTTGATTTTTTTTTTTAAGGTAAGTCACGTTCTTCTGAACAGTGAGTAGGAAAGCATTTCCCAATGACTGTATGTCTTCGAATTGATACCTTTATTATGGTAGTGATGAACCTAAACTAGTTCAGTGATTTTTGGGAAAGTTACAGGAATAAGGACACCTTTGAAACTCATTTTACTTTTTCTTTCTTTTGTATTTTTTTCCCCTCTGATACAAATGATAATATGAAAAATTTACGGCTTGTAGTGTAATCAGTCTGAAGTACTGATTTAAGTTTTGTGTAGTATACTTGCTGCCCACTATTGCTGATAATCTTAGCTCTGTTTATCCTAAAACAGGATTATTTTTAGGCAGCTGTGTAAGCTGTAAACAAACATGTCCTGTTTAAATATGTGCAATGTACTGAAATGTCATATACTTAATTTCTTAGGATGTCCCAAGTATGAAAAATTACTATACAGCAGATCCTGCAGAAAAATTATGTTTGTGTCATGCTCTGATCGTAATCAGTACATGAAAGATGGAATGTTTTGCTAGAAGACGAGATAGCCAAGAACCAGGCAGTACTTGGTGAGATTAATATGGATGTAACATAGACTGAATTGGGATTGTTGTGTAGACAGGAAATCTTCAGGTTTTCTCCTCCTGGTAAGTTTGAACACTTCTCATTGTGGCACCCTGGTCTCACTAGCTTCAGACAGCATGGATCAGGATCACGAGTGGTAGGCAGTGTGCTTACAAGTGCTGGGCTTCTCCTTCACTGTTGCTTCTAAAACCATCATTGAAAGGAAACTGGTGCCTGGCTTCTGCCATGGTTATCATTTCTCTGATTTTTTTTTTTTTTTTTTTTCTTAAATTGGTGACATGGTCCTTTCAGTGAAAGAAGCTAGATTCTGTAAATGTTTATGAACAGCTAGGTAAATATTTTGGGTCATGTTGGTTTTCTGAAAGTAGAAGTTTTATTGTTCAAAGCAAGTCGATTTAAGAGAGATGCTGGTTTTAGTAGACTAGTATGGTGAGAAGAGGTTTCATTCAGTTGGCACTCCAGTGTCCAGCCTCTTTGTTTCGTTCTGAGATGTCAAGCCACTATTATGGGTGCTGGAGGCTTGTTAGTGTCTCTCAGTATTTTTCTACTCTGTCAGTGTCTTGCTATTTTGATTAATACAGGTCTGTAAATGTTTCCCAGAATGAAGGTTTACAAGAAAGGAGAAAGACCCATTGTCAAACCTGACAGTTGAAATTCGGGCAGTTCTATCAGATGATACCTTTTAGGAGGCTATTAACCTTTCAAATTCTAACCTTTGGTTGAGTAACAAAATATGTAACATTAGGCATAATTGAACATGCCAGCAATTGTTTGCCAGCCTTTGCACCTGTCTTTGGGCACAATCTTATACAAATGTAATGAGTCTCAGACCCTTTATTCTTAAATGTTCAGTTAGACTAGAGGCAGGCTAAAACTTGTCTGGATTTAAGATGGTAATGTGGATAAGGATTAGGAAAAGTCAGATGAAGAAAAGAAATGAAAAAGTGCAGTGAACTCCCTATCTATTCCTTGTTCTTCAAAGACACTTCTTGGAGATAATCTGGTGTTTCCTAGCTGTTTGCAGTTTTGAAATGTGAAGTTTCAGAAATCATTAGTGTGTTTGGATTTCATGGAGGAGAAACCAGTCAAAGGAAGGCTAGATTTTTCTTCTCTTTAATAATTTCTTTATGTGAAAATGTGCGATAAATGAGGGGAAAAAATCTGCAAAATGTAAATATGACGGCAGAGCTTTTTGAGCGAGAGAGTGTCTTTTATTCTACCTCCCCCTCACCTTCCCGCGCNAATAATCTCCAAAGCTAGAAATCATAATACTTTGTATTCACATCTGTCATGGTACTTAAATCAGTGGGACCTGACCGACCCTTTAACTGTTGTGCAGTCACACAGGCTTTGTCTATATACAGAAGACGAAAAGGAGCTGGAAAGTAATAAACATGCAAACTGAAAGAGTTGTATGATAATGTCTTTTCATAAGGCTTGTGAGAATGGGTTAGGATATAGACTTCATGTCTGTCTCCTGGGGATAAGGAAAGAGGGAACGTTTTTTCTCTTTAGCTTGAATTTGTCCATCTTCAAAACTCATTGGCACTTACTGTTATTTCTGGTTTCATACTATTGCACACTGAAAAACCTCCCTTCTGCCACAGAAGATCTTATTATGACCTGTTAGTGGAAAATGGAAGGCCTTTAAGTTGACTGAGATTCACAAGGTCTTTTCTTGGCTGGCTGCATCCTTACTGAGAACACAAAGAGGATCCAGCTGTGTAGGTGTTAATGCACATTAATTTTGCAGTAGCAAAGTAGTGTATAAAAGGGATAGTGGATTTACCTGCAAGGTGTTTTAAAAGTGTATTAGTGCAAGTACTGGTATTCCTAATACTTCGTGCTCAGCATTTTTTTTTTTTTTAAATACCAAGTAGACTGTATACTTAGATAATTAGAACATGTAAAAGTGATAACATTCTTCCTCCCTTTTCTTGCCCTGTTTCCTGTAACTTTTCCTTTCCTCTTTTCCCTTATTTTTGAAATAAACAAGGAGATTATGTACCAGAACTCCATTAAGACAACATTGCAGTTGAGAATGAAATTGTTGGGGTGGTTGCTTATGGTTCCCCCAACAATCATAACTAAGCTAAATTGCACATATGTATTAAGACATAAAACATAGAATATACCAATGCATGATATTCCTCATAACACATTATGCATGCTGTGGGAATCACCACTTTGAAAATCTTGACTTGTGTGTTTAAAATCTCTCTTGAAATGTAACATTAATGTATTTTTTTCTTTTGCATGTAAATTTCTTTGTGCCCACGGGTGATAAAAAATCAGGTCATGAATGCCATCTTAGTATCCCTGTGAACTCTGCATAGCAACCAAACTTTCTCCTTCATTTAATGTTTTTGCAGTAAAAGCCTGATACAAGAAGAAATAGTTATTTATGCATGCAATGAAATGAACTCTAAAACAGTAAGCTCCCATTATGACCGTGTTACATCTCAGTAAGTTCCAAATTATCTCTGATAAATGTTTTTAGAAAAATGGATTGAAGTATTACTTTCTTAGCTTACAGATACAAGTAAAGGAGGACTTAAATTATATTTTTATTTTGCTGACCAGTAGGTGTGGGACCATTTTGCAATCTAGCCAGCCTTTGGTTCTTGTGCTGCAGTACAGTTCACAGTTCCTGTGCCAAAGTTACACCACGTAGCTGTTAGGAGATTACTAAAACCTGGAACTTTGAGGAAGTAAACCCAAAGTGTCTGCTGAAGGTAACATCACCAAGTTGCCCTGTTGGCATAGCAAGACTTGGTCTATCCCTCTAGTCCAGTGGTGAGACTCCTGGGCTGTCATCATCTACTTTTAGCCTATTTCTAGTCTCATCCTTCCTTTATCCTGTTCAGTTCGGCTCTCTGATGTTTGAATGTTTTAGCTGTTAGCTATATGAAGTAACTTACAGAGTCTTGAAGATAGACTTGAAACTGGTCTTGCAAGGGTCTGATTATTTCTGCTCAGTTGAACATAGCTACATGGTCAGTGTTACTGGTGTGTGTCATGCTTTCTGCTGTCATCCTCTTTCCAGGACTACTGTTGAAATTGGGAGGAGTTTGTATGGAGCAGCAAGATGGTTTGTAAACAGCAGCAGGGTGTTGTATTTGAAATGATTTTGTTCAATTTGCTGTAATTGAAATTGAGGTGCAGAAATTTTGTTTTGTGATATCTTTGACTAGAAGCTGGGATTTTCATAAGGATCTAAGGTACTTATGTGTCCAAATTTCCTTGGACACTAACGAATGCTTAAGGGTCTTTATCCTACATTTTGAGAAACTGCAGTTTATCATTGATAACAGAATGCTGATATAACTCTTACAGTTTTAAGAGATTTGGTTTTGTCCCTAAACATACATTCTTCATTCTGGCTGGTGGATATGTTTCCTGTATTATGGTAGCTCTAAGCAGCTCCTGTCAGAACTTGCTATGGAGGATGCTGGGTGAACATAGATTAAAAAGTATTTCCCTCATGAAAAAGGATGCAATCCATTTCATTTTGTAATGCTAGTTAAAATCACAAATTAGACTTTAAGATCCTATTTGAAATAGTTGAGAAGCAGCAGGTTTTCCTTTTAGAGGTGCTGTCTTTGCAACTGCCAATAATCTTGGATTGGTGTTGGAAGAATGTACCATGATATAATAGCTATGACAGCCACAACTTCAAAAACTCCTTGCTTATAGGCCAAGATGAAGTTGACAATTTAAAAAAAGTTTTTTTTTTTATGGTCATATACTTGAAGGGAGATCTCAAATTGCATGTTTGTTTTCTATGAGCTGGCTCTCTTCATGAGAGCCAAAATTCCAAAGTGGGGTAGAAAGAAGAGGGATGGCTGTTCTTTGGCATGTTGTCTATTTAGTTGTTCTCTGATGCAAAAAAAAAAAAACCAATATCCCTTAGGTGTAACACATACCGAGATCATAGGTGTGAGGTCAGATTGGAGGACTTCCTGAAGATCAGGGCCTTTCTGGCATGATTCTTAGCTTGAAACAAATTTAGTTTGTGGTATTTATTTGAGCCTTTAGTACATTTGTCTATGTGGTGCGGTTACATGAGTTGCTGGTGGGCTTGTTCTTGGTCCTTCCTAAATCTTGGACGTTTCCTAAACATAAGTTACTTAAATATTTAGAGGGCAACCTAGACTGTGCCCACAAGTGTTCTGACTCATGGCAGCTATGGACCTGCTTCAAAGTAAATTACAGCACCAAACTTGCTGCTAGATATACTTTATTTTTTTGAGGTATCCAATGGTTTTGTTAAGTAACTCTTTTCTGTTGTGCTTTTAGGGGAAGAATATGACACTTGTCTGGTTGTTCTGTACATATTGTGCATGTGTATAAAAGCCAATACTGACTTGTAAAACCTGCGAACAATCAGATACACAACATAGAAAATTAGGCGATAGCAAAAGGGAAAAAAAAAAAACCCCGCAGCACTGTCAGTCCTTCTCAGCAAAAAAGACTTCCCAAAATGTCAGCTTGATTTTTGTATTTCAATGAGAATATAGAGAACATGCTCACTAATAAAGCTTTCTATTTGAAATATTTTGGAAAATAAGTTTTAGAAGCAACTGAAGCTAATCTCAAATATATTTGTTATAAAATTATTTTTTCAAGTCCTCCCTTAGGTTTGTTTTCGGATATTACGATAATTTTCATACTGTTGGATCATTAATCATTTTATTGATGAATTTCTTACAATAAGAAAATACTTGGTATTTTAGACTGGGATTTTTTCATTTCTATAATAGGGTGAAGGGTTTCATTCAATCATACAGATTTATTTGAAAGTCATGCATTATTGTAAGTCCAGTGAATCTCCAGGAGAGTTGCTGGTTTGTGATTATTTACACTTGTTCCTGCAGATATCTGTTAAAAGTAGACTATCTGTAAGCATGCTTATAGTCAGCACCTGTATTTAACAATTCCCTGGGTGTTTTAACCACATACTGAAATGGAGCATGTTTACTAGTTTTATTTGTTTTGTTTAGTAGTTATAAACCAAATTTCTTAATTGTTTTGTGATTTTTGAGATATTGTGGCACTTACAATACTGTATTTGAAATAGTTCCTGTGCTTTATTCTGTTGTATGAGACTGCGATTCTCCCCTCTTTCCCTCTTCTCAGTGCTTCAGCTAGTACAGTAGATGCATGTTTTTAAGCAATATTTAATCAGAAGGTTTGTTTTGCTACAGACTGTGTCATAAATAAAGCAAAACATACAGGATGCTAGTTTTACTTCTTTTGTTGTCTTTTGTAGAAAGTTTTCTTTTGGCATTAAAAATTATCTGCCTGAGAAGACAAGGGCATAAATTATTGCCATTGCACTTTAGATGAGTTACAATAAAACATGCTTAGGGTAAGGTCTTTTTTATTAGGAAGGCTGATTTGCAAGACGGATCACAGTTCCTCAGAACCAGGCTTATAGTGTCAGAGTGATTATTGACTTGCACTTTCTCATTGTTGTTTCATTGGCCTTTGGAAATCTCGACGATATCAAAATAAATCCTGAGGCTCAAAAGCATAGCATTACATATTAAGAAATATTGGCCAAACAGATTTTGTCTTGCTCAAAATTATGGTTTTAGTTCTTGCAAGGGAAAGGTCAGACTAGACTCAAAATACGATTAAATTGGTGAACAGTATTCCATTCACAGTTGGACTTTTTTTTTTTTCATGTTGAGAGGAAAAAAAAAATCACTGCATTATGTGGTTGAGTGCTTCAGTAGATATTTAACCCCTCCCCTATCCAGCAAACTGACTTAGATTGTGGAACATTCTGTTTGACATTTTCTTCTTTAAAAAAGAAAAACCCCTACTAATTGCGTTAGTCTATGAAGGATGCACGTGATACATTTTGATTTTTATCTGGCATTGGGTGCTGTACTAATTACATTTTTAAAGCATCACCTGTGTTTGTTATACATTGAAATTAGCTAATTTTAGGAGCAGTTTCAGACTCTCAGTGAGAGGAAAGGATCTCAAGCTTGCCTTGTTCAGAAGACTATGAATCAGTATTTTTTCCCTTCCTTACCAGAAATCCAGGAATATTGGGCCAAATTTTTAGCTGCTATGTGGCATATCTTCCAAGTACTTAAATGATTGACTATTTAAAAAACTGTATTTTGTCCATTAAAAGGATTGCTTGCAAATAGAGAGTAAAATGTGTACTTTGAGACTCTTCAGAATGAAATATGTCATTGAATTAAATGGGCAGCAGAACTGTACCAGTTGTAGTGGTCTGCATCAGAGGCACTTAGGATCGTGCTTACATTGCCTAAATGTCACTAAAATCCTTGGGCTTAACCAATAAAAGACAGACTGTTAGAAGCCTCTGAAAAGCAATTAAGAGTAAGGCAATAAAACGTTCATAACCAGACAATATGAAATTTTAGGTAAAGAATTTAGGGCATCTGAAGCTATAAAGTACTCATTAAATTCAGAAATCTTATAGGTGCCTGCTTAAACTTTTATTAATGTCTTTTGTTTTTCCAAAGACTGTTTAAGTGAGGGTCCATTTAACAGTTTCATTTAGCTGGAAGTCAAACCTGGAAATACAGATTTACTTTAAAGAATCTCTGGCACAGAGCTGTCTTTGATAGGTATCAATTTGTCACAGTGCAGAGCCAGCACCTCTGTTTTTCTTCTTCAGCCTTTACTAATATATATTCCATATATTCTACCATTTCAGTGTTCTGCTTTATAATCAGATTGCCGTTTCTCTTTGATACGTTGCACAGCAATGGGGAAAAAAAAAAAATGATGATGCAGCCATTCTACAATGGAAATGGAATATGTTATGGACTATAGAACTTCTGTCCTGTACTTCTATTCTGTAATTTAAATCTCAATATTTTTAGATCATTGATGTAGTTAGTGGTGTCTAGTGCCAAGTAAGACAGATTGTCTCACAGCAGGTAAACACAATTTTGGATATTATAAGGGGTCTTTTTCATTATTATATTTGAAGTTGTGGAGACTTTAATCTGTATAACAAGATTTAAAGTACTCAAAAAAAAAAACTCACCGTTTTTCTGATTTGTTGTTTTTTATGTACTTTTTGATAAAATATATATTTTTCTACTTAAAATTTAATAAGACGCATTCCTTGGAGACATTGGCTTGAATGTTTGATTTCTGCTGTATATTCATTTCTCTTTTATTAGTTTGTGTGTCATGAAGCTTTCTGGCTAGGCATATGTAGCGTGGCCAATTACATTTTTAACAAAACTGCTTAGCTCTCTTTCTCATACGTATGTCATAATTTCTTCCCTGAAAAACACAAACAGATATCCAAATGCTTTTTCAGCCTCTTCTTTTGTTCACTATATCACATGGAGCCTGGAATTACCCACTGGAAAAGGCAAACATAATGCAGAAACCACAGGATTTCTGGCAAGATATTTTCAGAAGCCAAAGCTACAAATCCACTCTAGGAACTGGCACTGCTGCTTTTGTAAACCAGGGTTTCTGCCTTTTGTCGTGTTACAATATTAACTGCTTTTGACTAGGATTTTTTCCTTTTGCTAACCCTTAGGGTGCCCATATAACACACCTGAACCCGTCTCTGCTTCACTTTTGCAGCTTTGGTTGGATTTTTTCGTTTTTCTTTGGGAACTGATTGCAATGTCTAGTATATTGTACTGGTGTTGCTAATAAGGAGATGTGATGGATATCAGTACCTATCTTAAGATGAGTGTTAACATAGAGTGGGAATCTCAAAGAAACTTTTTTAGAGATAGCAGGGGAATTGACGTAAGATCTAAATGTTGATTTCTTTGTTATTTCTACAAGTGAGCATAAGCTGAGGATTTTTGGTGCGTAAGTGCATGGAGCACCATGCAGAAATATGTAATGACTTCATTGGCTTTTATAACATGCATTTAATCCTTAGCCATTTTGAATTCAAAGTTATAGTTTTAATCGGTGTTTTATTTCTTTTTCTTTTCAAACTATGGCAATATACAGCATTGAATTCAAACCATGGCATGTTTTAGAATTCTTTTTATAATGTGTGGTGTTTCTTACTTGACTGCATTGCCTAAGACCATCCAAAAGGGACTAACAAAGTGGGATTCATATATTTGTATAAAATATAAATATGCATATAGTAAAATATAAAAATTAAATATGTAAAATCTACATATATATATATATATATATATATATATGTTGATAATTTCCCTGTAGGGTTGGAACAATAAGATAACTAATGTCGTTTCTGCCTTAATTTTAGTTCTCTTCAGAAGCACCTCAAATAATGAGAAAAATGGGGGGAATGGATCTGTCAAGGGAAAACAATCATTATCAGGAGATTCAAAGCTCAAAATGAGGTGCTGATCCAGACTGGATTGATCATTGCTGAAATATTGTCTATGCCTCTTGCAAGATTTTAGATAGGATAGTGGTATCTAGCAAAATAAACTTACTTGATGAGACATTTGTCTACACAAATTGTTTACGCTGGACTTTGCTCTCCTAAGTCTGTTAACATCAAAAAAAAGCCAACAACTAAGCATTTGTATTCCAATATATTGTCTAGTAAACACAATCAGACATTTTAGGAGTGTTTCTGTGTTGGTAAATATAAAATAATAACATTATAACAAAAATCATAAAAACAATCTTGTACTGGGAAATCCCTAAGGGTCCAGTCTTTGTTTCCTTTGACAGAGGAGGCTTAAGCAGTAATTACACAAACTGTATGGAATATGAGTTTGGAAAACTTACTGTGCGTTAAAACAAGCTTGATACCGATTGTCTTTTTTTGTTTGTTTGTAAAATGGTATTTTTCTTTTTCCTGGGAATAAGAATTTTTCTTTAGCTGCAGGCTAGGTTTGTTTCAGAAAATGGTATTAGGACAAATAGGAATAGCTACTATGTTAATTCCAGTAATCAAAAGAGACTTTTGGAGGGAAATAAAGTATGGTTTCTTATGTGAAAGTTTTCTGCTGTTCTGCAGTTGGTGTTTCTCTGCTAAGGCAATTCTAGCGGTTAAGTGTGGGTCTGGTTCATCAACATAATGCTGCTTTTCTGTTAGCAATTATTTTCTTTCAGGAATTGCCAATTAAGCTAGCGCTAGTGAAAATGTGTCTAATTTGTCAAGAAATGGCAGGATGAAATATAGGTGCCATTATATAAATTGGGAGAGGAAAAAAAAATCGGGAAAAATGTGTGAGAGTATCGGTGATACTCAGTCAATTCCTGCAGCATTTTCATTCTGGTTCTGCCTTCATCCAGTGGTGATGCTGGAAGAAGTGTAAAGCAATTTGTCATAAGTCATGGGCCATCCATGTCCTGAGTTATATGTTTTAAAATGCATACATAAAAAAAAAAAAAAATACAGTTTTGCTTTGGGTGAAGCTTCCCAAAAAGTTTTGTGCAAAGACTATGCAAATAGTGTATTTATTGTTCTTGGACTTGACTGGTTTGCTTGACATAATTGGGTATTACTGAATGAGGCATAGAGGCTTAGCTGGCGGCTTGTTTATTGCCTGCAGACTGTTCAGACTGAATTCTTCACAGGTGTGTGTGCTTTCAGTGAAGATGTGAGGCGCTTGGGTTTTCATGTGAAGTCCTTAAGCTTTAGGAAGAATTCAGTAAAGGAACAAGTTAAACCTGAGCTTTTAGTTACTGTGTGTAAAGGAAAATGAACTTAATCCTTTTTTTCAATCCATGCATTTAAAAAAAAAAAAAGTGAAAGCACTGAAGGAAGGAGAAGTAAGGATAGCTTGACTTACAGAACCAAAAAACATTCCAAGAACTTCTGCATTAGATTAAAATTTATATATTTTGTTTAAATAAAATTAAGCTATATGTTCTTTCAGATTTTATGTATAACACCAATCCCAGCATACCACAAACAGCTTGAATTTTCTCCACTAGAACGTGCTGGATACCTGTAGTCACTGTTACAGCTCCTGGACTCTGCAGGAGCTCTGACTGAAGTCAGTAACTTCTGCTGTGCTGTTGATCAGCGTTTCATATTGAAACCATAAGTATTCATTCAGTGGCTGCAATTGCTTATGATATTTGCTGTCCGAAACTGGTTTTAGGGTTTGTGGAAAAGAAGCTCCTTTAGTGCTTTCAGCGCTATGCATCAGTGGGTGAGGGCGTTCTGCCTGCACAAAGCAGAAGGCAGTCCTAATGGAGGAGGAGTATGAGAGAGGTGTAAGGAATTGCTGAAGCAGACTGTCAATAGATAGAAGTTAGACTGCGTGTAGATAATAATGGAAATGGCGTATACCTGTTCAAGTGTCGATTAAAAGGAGCTGGCTTTTTTCAAACCTAACAACAGAGAATGAGGTAATGTACAGTTATTTCCCACAGCAAGAGAAAAATATCAAGAAATCAGAAAAGCAATTTAAAATAAAGAACATGTGTTGGCACAAGAAGAAAAATGTACAAAAGATTTGTATACGGCATGGAAGTGGAGAAGCGTCCTGCCAAGGCAGTGAGATTCTTGAACATTCTGACAGATTACAAAAGCGTCCTCCCTAGTCCCCCTCTAACCTTGAAATAAAGCTGAGCAGTCTATAAAGAGGACTTTTGTGTTATGATTACCTTTGATAGCCAAGAAATAGACATGATAATCAGGGAGTTTCGGTCCCCCTTTCCACTTGAATTGTGTATTTGCCTATGTGGGTTATTGGACTCAGAATTTGAGAAAGAGGGCTTTTGTATACTGACAGGAGACTTGCATGCATTGAAAGGATGGCTGGGAACCACCGTGTCTCTGTATTTGGAGTCACGGGAGCTGTGCTATTTTCTGCCAACTGAGACCAGTTAGTTTAATGACTTTGATTTTAGGGAAATTTGTCAGGATAATGTCTGGGAATGAGATACAGATTGGCATATGTGTTTGAAATGTGCAACACAGTGTTGAAGCCTGGGCTAAAGCGAACAACTCATTGCAAGGGTGCAGATTGGTACATTTGATTAGCTTGTTAAAAGTTTCAGTGTTACTCAGCTCCTGATAAACTTACGTTATTGACATTTATTAGCCAGATCAGTCAAAGCATATTTCATGTTGATCCTGGAAGACTTCAAATCGTCATCATAACAGAAAAAAGTGTTGTTTTTTTTTTTTTGAGCGTTTTCTAAAGTATGAAAACAGGCTTTCCTTGGAGGCCATCTATATATAATTTTCCTGGGCAGAGCTTCTAGCTTTGCAGAAATGTAACAAGCTAGAGGGAACATCATCATTATTACTTGGTTGAAGATGATGACATTAACATGAGGTCTTCTGACAGGGGATTAAAGCGGAAAATATTGGTGGCAATCCATTAGGAGCTAGAGGATCTCCTTGAAATACAGAATCAGATATAAACCACAAAAAAAAAAAATCGCTTTATGTTTTTTGACTGTCAGACTGTTCTCATCCCTGCTGTAATTCGTAAATACTGGATTTCACATGCAGGTTGGGAGAAAAGCCGGTGCTAGTCTTTATGTATTTGAAGACAGAGGCTTCAGCTGGGATGCCGTTCCTCATATCTTCTGTTCTCTTTTCTTTTTAGAAGACAACTGGATGTCTAAGGATCTGAAGTCTGATACAGAATAGTTCAGTTCATCCCATTTACATTAAATTTGACCAGTGTTGCTGCTGAGGGTTGTTTGCTGGACTTTTTAAGGTGGGTCAGTGGCCTCAGCGCTGTTACAGAGATGCTCATGTTTCTGCCAGTCCTGAAAAAAAAAATTGGCCTCTACTATCTGACAGTCTGTGTTAAAATGCCAACAATAAATAAGTCTAAATAACCTTTTATCCGCAAAGGGCTGTGGCACGTAGGAGCAGAAAATGTAGGCAATCACTACGTCTGTTTTTGTGGTGATGATGGAGAGGGGACAAAGTGAAAACAAGAGGAGGTGGGAAATCGGGCTTCAAGCATTTCCATTATAAATAGTTTGTCCCTGATTTTTAAGGTTAAACAGCTTCCAAATGCATACATGTGGGAAAACAGGAAGGAGCTCTCTCTACTGCCTGTCTAATGATGTAGATCTATAAGACTAGGACTGACAACTGAGTAGTAGTGTGTTCAAAATAAAACCTCTAGAATTTGTTTTATTTGCTTTTTTTTTTTTTTTTTTTTTAATAGGGTTCATGTTCTAAAGCTTTTCTTTGAAGCTACCACAGAGACTTGAAGCTTTTGTTTTCAGTTTGAAACCTGAGATTGCCATAGAATTGCTTGATGCTGGGAACTGGAACTTTTAAGTAAGGGTCAAATAACAGGAAGTTTGTGCTGTAAGCCACAAGAATTTGGCAACATTGAGGGCTGTGTGTACCGATAATTTTAAGGTAATGCTGTAGTCTGTTTCCAGTGGTTTCCAGGAATTTGATGAGTTAATTAGCAGTAATGAATCAAAGCTGTCTTTATATGTATGAATGAGGTATATGTTGCATAGTGGAAATCATGACTGACATCTCTCTCCAGTGGGAGGGGGGATTCTCTGTGCGCATTTGGAGGTCAGATATGCACTCTGAATCCTCCCATCCCGCTACTTCCAGCATATGGGCTCGTACCTGTGAGCCATTCATGTGAATGGAGAACCACCGTGGGATGAGGATGACATGTAGGTACTGCGTACATCAGCCAATTTTCAGCTACAGGAGCTGAAAATGATTTTACCTTTACACTTAGGAGTTTTATTTGGAATAAACTTGGGTGTCACTCAGGCAGAGCGTGCTGCTGCTCCCGGTTAAATTGTTTGGGCTCATAACTTGCTCATCTTCGCATCTGAGAGAGGACATGACAATACTTATTTGGAGCATAAGGATCTCAAAATTCCTCTTTCAGTAACTCAAGTGTGCAATACCTTTGAGACCATGAAAACATTTCCTGGTACTTAATACAGGAAAGGCTTACTCTCCCGTGGTGAACTTTTAGGGTTTTGTTAAAGTCTCTCTGTTTAATTTCAGTTGATGATCAGCTATCAGATGCTCATTGAGAAGGACTTTCTAATGTTTTTGCTCATTGTTCTGTTCTGTGCTTTTTTGACAGCTCATCTTCTGGGTATAGTTTCTAAACTTCTGCATTAAATTAAGTGTGCTTCTTCCTTCCTACGGACTTTTTTTTTTTTTTTTGCTACGTGTTTTTTTTTTTTTTTTTTTTTTTTTTTTTTTTTTTTTTGGAATCTGCGTGGTACGTGTTGTACAAACATACATGGCTGTATGCGCCTTCTTCCATCCCTTTGTCTTTGGGCTCTGGCAATATCTGCTTGAGCTCAGTAGTGCCCTCGGCTTCTGAAGTGAAAATCCTGTTGATAAAGAAAACAACTTAAGAAGAAACAGCATTTTCATGCTGCAGCATATGCTGATCAGCTGGTGCTTAAAAATTCTTTGCTAACTGATCATATTATTTGTGTTAAAGAGATTTTTTAAATAGCTTGCTGTGCGTCTGTATTTTCTGTTTCATTGCTGCAGTAATACTTGGGTGGCTTTAAGGAATTAGAGGTTCAAATTTTGTCGCAAGCCTCCTGGAGACTACTTCCAAGATCCCAACACCCATATAAAATTTGGTTCACTTGCAAACAAGGAAGGTGGTTTTTGCCTAGCAACAAACTTTGCTATTTCTACCTGAGGATCAAAACCACAAGTGTATGTGTTCAGCCTCTTGCGTCACTTCAGTGCTGAAGGTTTGACAGTCAAATCATCGCTGACATTTCTGTTGATGTGCAAGAAAGAGAATAATCCAGTATGTTTCTCCATAGCAGTGCTGTCACTGCAGGACTGACAATAGCAAAAAGTGCATTCATCACTGAATAACTAGATATCCTGGAAACATGTGAAAAATAGAAACGTATTTTCAGTCAAAATGTCTCTCTTAATGGCTATTTTCTGACTGATGCCTTTTTGCTATTTATATACTCCCTGAAGTATTTTGTAGAAATCTGAGTCTCTTTGGAAACCCACCCAAACAACCAGAAATGTATTTTACGTATTGTAGTATGTAAATGATTAGTCATCACTTGTAAATTGCCTAATGAAGGAGGAGGAAATCTATATTGAGGGAAGACAAAGGCCCGACTCTGACTGGTATATGTCTTGATTCTTCCTGCCTTTTTGCTTTTTGTTTGGCTGGTTGTTTTTTCCCCTCAGAAGATAATTTTGAAGGAATTTTTAAAATCATCCTAAGAAACATTGGCATTGCGGGTTTGAAAAATGGTAGCTGCACATTGTAAGCTTATTTTTCCACTTATGTTTTCTTGGGAAAATTTATGGGATTTTTTGTTGTTGTTGTTTTAACTTAAGATTCTGTGGATTTCTCATACATTGACAATGATAAATTATGTTGGCATCAGAGATCTTAAGTGTAACAATATGGGGAATTCAGTTTATGAAGAAATATGTCTTTGGTAAAGCACGATAAGATTATGTTGAGCATCTGTGGCACAGGACCAGAAACGCTGTTTATTGGAGTCTTGGCAGATCTCTTCACTTGCTGGATATGATACCCTTTGTTTGCTTGGTTTGTAGTCTGTTTTTGTTTTGCTCTGTTTGTTTTATGAATAGTTAATTCATAACACATGGTAACACTGAAGAATCCTGAAATAATCTTTTGTGTCCTGATTTTGGTACAGATTACCTATTTGTCAGTTAGTTTTGGAAGTTTTTGTTTGCAATGTTTTCTCCCTTGACTGGCTGTTTTACAGGTGAAACTAATGCACTGTATTTCCTTGGGTTTCTTTGTGTGCGTTTTTTTGTTTGTTTGTCTCTTTTGATGGGGGGGGTATTGGCTTCATGAAATATGTTTTTGCATGTGCTTGAATGCTTAGGCATAATTTTCCATATTGTTACTTTGGCACTCTCATTGTGATCCTTAAAGTACATTTCTCAATAAGAGAAATTTACTGAAAATACCTGCTAGAAATACTGAAAAGTGAGTGGGAAGACATACTTCATGTTACTCTGCACAAATTATTAAGTGGTTTAAGGAGAGGAAATACTTGCATGTATGTAAGTTTGTGGGCTTGTAGAAGTCTATAGAGCTGTGTGCTCTTCTCCTCTGTGCACCTGAGATTCTGGAGGAAACAGGACTTGATTTTGTGAAACGCTGAATTCCGTTTGTCTCATGAAATTCAGCTACATTAATGTTATGAGCTCCTGTGCATTGTCACATACTCCATGGCAATTGCAACCAGGTACAATTTCAAGTGTGTCTCAGAAACAAGGAGTCTAATATGAGATTGAAATGATCTTCAGCTATTTATTTTTTTTCTTCCCAACGAGATTGCTATGGGTTTCTTCCTATTTGCAGTTATCGTGCACACAGCCGTGGCTTGTAAATCAGACTTGTCCCAAAATGGTCCTTTTCTGTCAGACTAGTTATTCAGCTGGCCAACACAACCCTGATGAACAGCATATATTCCATTGCTGAGGCAACTCTTTCTTCAGGTTTATTTCCGTGATGATAACCTGGAGATCTCCTATGTACCCCACATGGAGCCTCAAAATAAAGTTATTGTGGGCATTGTTTGGGGGGATAGGGTTTCTTATTTTTCCTCCTCCTCCTATTCTTGAGTGTTTCAACTTTTATCTGGCTTATTAAACAAGCACCTCAATTCACCACCCTGGCAAAAGAGGTCACTTTCTAAAAGCATGTAGCTGCTTTTTCAATACTGATCAAGTATTGAAATTTTAATTGGAGCAGAAGCTGTAGTTAAAAACAGTCGTCTTTCTTGCTCATACCCTCATTGATTTCTGTTGAAGCAAACAGATGAGCTTATATATAAATATGTATATATGCTTTTTTTAATGAAAAGTGCTGGAATTCACTAAAAAAGGTTAAAATTGAAGTGAGTAATCTTCAGTGCATAATGCAATTGTTAATTTTAGCTCTTTGCGTAGGAGCTGTTATGACTTGAACAGCCGGCTCTAGCCTTCATTAGAGAAGAAGCAGGCAGTTTTGAGACAGGTGGAGCTGGATCAAGCTGTGAAAGTGATTTGCTTGAAGCTGGTCATTAGTGTTAGAAAACTGGTCCTATCTATTGCATCCTTAACTGTACCATGATCATTACCGTTATTATTATTTACTTTTCGTCTTTTTCCAGGTTGATGATGATCTGTCAAACTCTCTGAAGAACCAGCATGGAGATTGGCATGCTGAACTGTTAATGGGGACATGGGACTCAAGTTGTCATTGATCATTTGTGTGGACTTAACTAGCGAAGAGCAACAGAAGACGCTAGAAAGACGGTGGGAATTATAGCAGTTTTTCAGGTAAATGGTTTCTTTGGTGCAGTCGATAACCTATGACTGTAATTTTTTTTTGAATGTTGTGTAAGCATGTAGATGAGCTACGGGGGTGTAATATACCTGTGAAGAACTTGTGTGTATGCATTTCTTGATTGTAAATCCTTAACAAATTAAAGATCTTTTAACAGACCAATTCCTGGTCTCGCAATTTGTCATGTTTTGAAATGTTAACAAAGTGCTTCAGGTTTCAGCTATAGCTGCAAAATAGTCAATACTATTACACTTCCTGGGTAGGAGGGTGGGGAGAATGAGACCAGCTCAAGGCTTGAATTGGCTTACTGCAATCTAATTTATAAACTTAATATTCCAGTTGGTTTGTTTATGAATGATGTAGTTTCCTATCTTGTGAAATCCATGGTTCATCTCAAAAGAAAATAGTAGTGTTTTAATACATTATGTAGGAAGGATTTTATTTTATTTGCTTACCATGTCAAAAGACGAGCAAAAATTTGAACCAGTAAGGTTTTAAAACAATAGTATTTTATTTTCTCACTTTTAAAATAGCCTAAAAAATTGAAGGTAAGTGATAACGGATCTGTTGAGCATTGATTGCAAGCTGTAAAAAGAAACATGGCTTAATCATGGCTTAATAGCCACTGTATCATCGTTGAGAAGTGGCAAGGTATTGCGAAAGACTTTCTGAAATAACTCTTCTTCTCAACTGCAGTTCTTTTTCCTTAAGATGCATCTTAAGCCACATGGATTGAGGGGGAGGTTAAATTATTCATGAGTCTCATTTGACAATTGATCAGTGGGGGAGGCTTGGAGAGGGAGCTGGAGAGAAAGAGAGAGAATAATAATAGGCTTTAACTTTGAAAAGCCTTTAAAGCTTCTGTACAACAATCCATTGTGAGCTGAGAGTAAATGCAGTTCAGTTAAGATATCTTCATTAGAAATAACCTGCCAAGGGCTTCCTGTAGGATTTCCACAGTGCTGGAGAGGGACATGGGGTTTGGGAAGAGGCTTATGACTTTTAATAATGGAGCTGTCAGTTTGATGTCTGAAAATGCTGACCCTGAGAGCTTTATTGCCAAATTTAGATTTCATATTTATATTGAATTATTACCTCTCCAACTGATTTTTTTTTTTTTTTTTTACTATCATTTTTTTAACCAATAGTGAGTGCCACGGGCTTCTGCTATATACAAAAGCCACGGCTGAGTGTTGAAAAGTCACAGTATCATTGTTGGTGCTTGCTTTTTATTTTTCTTTATTGTATTTTATTTTGGGCTGTTCTCTTTTCCTTAGAAAGATCTAGAGGAGGGGAGCGCTAGCATGCCAGTGACCTGAAAGTCAGAATGGGTCCTTCCCTGCCTGGTGCCATGGAGGGTCCCTCGCCATCCCTGCCTGCACCTCTGCAACCTGGGGCTGGGCAGGGAGTCCCAGCAACATTACCTTAAATCTGTTTTCCACCACGACTGTTTAGGTCGGAGCTCTGCTTGTTTATCCCAACTCAATTCTGCTGTTACCCAATATTGTCAATTCAATGCATCACCTCACCTGAAGCATACGTAGCTTTCAGCTCCCGAGCAGCTTGCTTTGGCTTGTTTATTGAAGGGAATGAAATGACTTGCTTGGGAATTAATAAAAGATAATAAAATAAAAATTCACCCCTGGTGTTTTTGTGTGTGTTTGTGTTGTGGTATCTTGACCTTTCAGGTCACCAAATCTTGTTATTTTAATTTCTGTCTGGAAGAATGTCTGAGCAAGGTAAATTGAACCAGGAGACAGCAGAAGAAGCTGTGAAAGAGCAGGAGTCTGCCATCTCTGAGGCGACCCCAGACAACTGTATCCTTAATAAATCTGAAAGCTCAGAAGTAGAGGAAAAGGAGGAAAAGCTGAGCGATGCCAAGACAGAGCTGCAGGTAAGACAGGAACAGTGAATGCGCACGTTAAATATTGATGTGTTACCGCTGCCTTTCCATTTCTATGATCTCTTCCATTGCCTACACTTCCCCTCCTTTTTTTTTTCTTCTCATAATTTGAGACTGTCTCTTCTTGTATTTTTATTTTGGGTCCTTTTATCTCCCTATAAAATAAATGCTGTTATTTGTTATACCTTTCAAGCTCTTTAGGCTGCTGTCCATGTTATTAATTTTACTGAGAAGTTAATTCCTACACGTCTGTGTTAAAGCTTGGTGAAATATTTGACTGTTTTCCCTCTTTGGGGATTTAGAAAACTACCTTGATCTCATGAATTTACAGGTAATACTAATAAATAATTACTTAATATGTGGTTTGGTTTGTAGGTGTTACTGCCAACAAAAAGTTGTTATGCAAAGCCTAAGAAGGTAATTTAATAAGAAGACTTTATCGGATGAGGGGGTCTAAATCCTTTTTGCTCAATGGAATATAGAATAAAGGGGGAGACTACAATTTAAGAGGAATTTGGAGAGGGGGAGCATTTACTTAAGTATGCCTTTTCTTGTACTTTTATTATATGCAAAAAATACAAAACACTATGCAGCATTTGTGTGTTTACACCTGTTTTTAAAATGAATAAAGTGAGCAGAGATATTCTCTGTTCTCCCTGTTTCCAGACTGGGTTTGGGGAAGTTGTTTTTGCAATCAGCACCTCATTAAAATATTATTCTAGGAGTGATTTGATCTCTTTATTGGTAATGCTCTTGTTAAGGGCATTTTCCCCTGAAGTGATAACTGCTTCTTTTTTTTTTTTTTTTGCTATACCCAGAAACGAGGTGCAAACCAGAACCAGCAGAAAAAGAGATCCAAGGTAAGGGTCCATCTCTGTTTGGAATCGCATGATGAGCTGTCATGGTAGGATAAAGAATTTCAATCAAGAATCTGTCTGCAATTGAAATGACGGCCTTTCATCGGTTTGGTTGTATTTTTTTTCTTGCATTTTTTTGTTTGTTTGTTTTGTCTTTCCTTTTACCCCATAATCTTGTTGCACAAAGGCAGAGGAGTTCCTCTAGATAAGACATGTCAGGCTCCCCTTTATTTATCCATCATACTTTCATGCTGCTGGGCTCGTGTGCTTATGTTAGGCAGCATGTGTGTTTGAGTGCACCAGCGGGGAAGGAAAAAACTCATTGCTTTTGCTATAGTAGTGAACATTTTTGTTTGTTTGTTTGAATTTTATTTTAATGGTGTAATCTTGATGTCAAAGAGCAGAGACTGACTAGCTCCCTGGGGGCAGGGGGGGATTCTCCGGGTGGGGGGGGAAGCTTATTTCAGTTTTCCAAGTGCAGAATCCGTAAAACTTGCAGGTTGTATTGTCTGTGTTCCTTGGGCATAATGTCACTGGGAAGAGGGGGAGGAAAAAAAAAGATGGAACCTTTGAGTTTAACTTTATGTTGAGTTAGCTTTAGTATTGGAATAGCTATTTCCATTTTTAGTGAATTTACTGGAAGTGAACCATAGCAGAAATGATTAAAAGCAAAAAGAAACCTACCACCTCCATATGTGGCAAGTGGCTCATTGCTTATAATCACTTTCTGTCCACACCTAAGGCAGATATGGTTTTGATGGGTGGGTATGTAGGTAGTTATTTCAGATGTTTAAGGATAGCTGATGTGTGCAGCTTATGTGACTTGGGGTCAGCAGGACTTTTCTGTCTGGTTTTCTTTCTGTCTTATTCAGTCAGGAGCTAAAGGGAAACTCGTCCGGAGCCTCGCTGTGTGTGAAGAGTCATCCCCTCGCCCGGGAGCAGAAACTCTTCATGATAATCAGGTACATTTACAATCATTGCTGTTAGCTGCATGGTTGACCTCCATGTTCTGTTGCATGGTTATGGTACTTAATTGGGCATTTAACAATGTCTTTCTTGGGGGAAAAATTACATCCAACAACGAACACATTTTTATGAAGTTATCTGGTTTAGCGTGAACTTTATTTTGAAATATTAGTTTTACATTATGTCACAGGGTGTTGTTTGCTTTTTTTTCCAGACCCCCTGAAAATTTCAGCAAATGGAAAAGAATTCAAAAGAATTCAGATTTTAAAATTAAAATAATAACAATCAAAAAGAATATTAATATGTTCTTTTCTCTAAGGCTATCTCTTTCGAGGCTACACCAGATAGAGTTATGATTATGCTCTCGTTTCTGGTTCCTCTGAGACCCCAATTCATATCAGTGTCCCCTTCACATAAAATTCACATGTCCTTCGCTCTCCAAAATACTTTGGTAGAGCCAGGGGTGCCTCCTACTGAGTGACATTTGTTTCCTAAACTCTTGGTGTAGATTTTCCAGTATCAAAAACCTTGTATTTGAGTTTATTTGTACTGGTAGTGTTGTATTCCCAGCGGCTGGTAGAGTTCTGTCCCTTCACCCCAGAGTCTAACACTGGTGGCAGTCTTTGTAGACTCACTTCAAAAAAAATACTCCAAAAGCAAAAGTAAAAAACCCTCAAATATGCTTCTTCATTTGTCAGCTAAGAGCAAGACTTGAGAAGAAAAAAAAAAAAAAAGAGAAAATCATGAGCACTGCCTATAATTTGATATGTGTACGTGCAAATGAGATCAGCCGTAGAGAGAGTTTGAGGAAGTAACTTCTTGTGATCTTAGCACAAAAAGAAATCACGTTTAAGTGTACTTGCTCGCAGTTTCCTCTATTGACTTGAAATAAAACTAATTCAGCTCTCCTCTTAGTTCATAAGTACGGAGAGGTTTTTCTATTTTTTTAATGTTTTTTTGAAAGACCAAAAACCAGGTTGTTTAGCAGGGGGACTTGTACATGTTCTACTGCTCTACAATGATGCTTATGCAGTAGATAGGTTATTTTATCAGTTGTTCTGTTGTAGGTATATGCTTCTAGCTTAACATGCATTGCTCAAGATGCGTGGCTTTTGTTCTGCTTTCATTTGTATTTTCTATTGTTTAATGGAGAATGAAAAGGAGAATAATAGAAATATAACGAGATTGTACTAAGCATGGCATGGTAGTTGATAATGTACTGCACAGGACGTGTATTGAACCTCCAAGAGACTGGCAGGGTTGAACTAAAACTCCTGTCCAGGTCGTGCCCTGACGCCAGGCAGAGGAGGGGTTCCTGCCACACACATTCTCTGGTCTTTCCTGATCTGACCGGGTATGGCAAGGATTTCCTTGACTATATTGAAACAGTAACGGGAGATAAAAAGCTTCCCTGGACCCCAGTGTCCATTTCATCCAGATGCAGTTGGCTGGGTGTAATCACTGAGGCAGGAATTGCGTTTTTGCTGTTGCTGATGAACGCAGCTCAGCTTTGCCATGGAAAGCTGGACCTGCAGTCTCCTCCTTGGACTGGCTGAAGGGTGCAGGAAGTTTTGTGCCAACCCAATTGCTTTGCTTTCAGTTTAGAGGAGAAAAAGCTTATTTTCAGTTTGGATTTGTTTTATTTTTTAAATTATTTTGTCTTAATGGTTTACAAAGCACAGGAAATTAATTACCAGAGAATGTATGGTACATTGCCAGAACTACAGAGTATGGATTGTACTGCAGACTTGATGTTTGTATTTATATTTGAATACTTGCCTTCATTTTCCTGTGTAGGGAAAAAACTTGTTTACCTGTATTACTTGATCTTGAACGCTTACCTGATGGTTCACTATGTCCTTACTGACAAGGAATGTTGCCTTTAATGTTATACTATTGACCAATAAGTGTATTATTGCAATTTGAACATTTATTTTGTTGTTCACTATACTTACCTTGTATCAATGTATTTATTAACATTGTATTTTATTATTGAGAAAAATCAATAAAAATATAACAAAATACATGGTAGCTTGCTTTCACGACTCTACAGCCCTTTTGTGTGTTTATTCTAGTGCAATCAAATATAAGTATTATGTTACATGTAAGACAGTATTTATTGTATGTTCGTGTGTGTGCTTATGTGTAAAGTCTGTCCCTCTTCTTTTCATTGAAATAAGTGCATTTTAACAGTCACTGTGAAGCTTAAGATTAATTTCCTGAGAATGGCACAGCCAGTTACATTTTTCTCCTCTGTTTGGAAAAGCTAATGGCCCGGTTACTCTGCTCTGGGCAGCACAGGGAATCAGAGCTGTCCTTTGGGGTCTTTTGGCAGTGGTTGATCTAAACATGTGGTTTGAATGAGAAATTGAACTGCCATTTGAAGTGAAAGAAAGCAGGCATAACATTAGTCCTCTGAGTGCAACTGAGCAGGTTAGCAAATATTTTTCTATCTATCCTTATCTCAAACAGCCAGGACTTCCCCTCACTCCCTTTGTACAGTCAGATTTTGGCTAATATTGTCATCCACAACTAACAGAGGTAGGGATTAAGGACGGTAGTTCAGGTTAAATTTGGGCTCTAGGGCTTTGTTCTCTTTTACGGTGCTTTTCATCTAGAGTCTTCTGTGCCACATTTGATTAAACTGAGAAATTATCCAATTCCTGTCTTATCGTGGCATGTTTATGCTGACATCTTGTTCTGTTAGGATTTTGTCTTACATGTGTTGTGGTGACTGATTTGTAGTTCTTTTACAAAAATAATAATAAAAAAATTGGAAACCTAAAGCTTATTTAAAAAATATATATATATTGAAAGCGTCATTTGAATTTGTAACGGCCTGGTTTCTTAAAAAAACAAGAAACAAACAAACAAAAACCCCTTACTTTAATGTTTTTTATTGATATTTTTGGTGTGCTAGTATTCTTTGAAAATCTGTGAGATAGGGGAATTTACTAGCATTCAACAAATTCTGATTTTCTCCAGTAAGGTTAATTTGGATTTCATTAACGTGATGCCAGAAATTTATCGGGCATGCAGGACTCTAATATACTAAATACTGCATTACCAGGGAGTTTTGTCACAACTTAATTCAAATATGCATTTTTACACCAAAGCATGTAGTTGGCCATTTTTCTTCAAAAAATATGAACACAGAAGTATGCTCCCTTAAGTTTTGTACACTCAGCTTGTTATCTTTTGAAGTTACCATGGCATTATTTATTTTTTTCAAGATATATCAATTTGTGTTTTGTTCAAACAAAACCAATGTAAAGTAATGTTGTTAAGTGGGGAATAACAAATTCCTTAAAGCAAATCAGAAAAGGTGAAGCAGCTTCAGTTCTTGGTTTTAATTAATTTTTAAAGCTTAAACATGCTTTCAAAGGGACTCAGTCTCTGAAATACTGAAGTTTTGAGGATAAAATCTGTGATGCCTTGGAGAAGTTCGCTTACCACAACTTGTTTGGGAATTTCAGTACACTATTCACCCCTTCAGCTAAAGGCATGTTTGCATATATCTTTAAATATAAAGTACACGATAACTTAGTAAGCCCTCTTGGATACAACTGAGTTTATCACTTGCTGACATGCTTCTTCTGTCAGAGCCTGAAAGCTCAGTCTGTCTGATGCTGCATTTACATGTGCAAAGCAGTTCATGTGAACCTGCAACTTTCTTGGGGGGGGGGGGGGTTACATTTTTCAGACATTTATCCATTGATCATTATGTGACATATGTAATATTTATTAAAGTTTAGAATTACTTAAGAAAGCCCATATGAAATGCATTTCACTGTTCTAGCAACTCTAGAGGGAGAATTATTAAAATGGGGAATAATGTGCCTTTAATGTAGGTAGACTAAAAGCTAATAGATTGCAAACAATAGGAAAGAAATTCACCTACTGGTAGAACTTGGCCTCTAAGATGTCATTATTCTTCTGGAAAAATAAAAATAAAAATCTTCAAATAGGAAAGAAATGTATCTGGCTTCAGCTTTTCTAGCCATACACAGTTTAATGCAAATCTCCACAGGCTGAAAGTCATGGGAACTGTACTGAATCTGGCCCTAAATTTCTTTTGTTTTTCCTTCCTCCCAACAGGAATCAATACAACTACAACTTTCAAGTTTTCCTAGCTTGCAAGAAGAAGATAAAACTAGTAAAGATGACTCTGAGAAAGAAAAAGAGAAGGATAAAAATAAAGAAAAAGATAAAAACAGTGAAAAAAACAAGATCAGAATGTTATCAAAAGGTGATCTTAAAATATTTAAATTGTTATAATTTTATAAGCATGCATTTCTTTATTTGCGCATAAATACACAGTAGAAATGTTTTCATACACTGAGAAAATTCAGAATGTGAAATGTGTATGCATGACAGTTTTTCATAGAAATGTTGGGCTTTGAAAGTGAGAAACCTTCCACACTGATTTGGTCGGGAGGTTATACTTTTTTTGTGTAAAATCATTCTTCTGAATACTTAATCATGGTGGTGTGAACATATATATGTAAATATGTATGATTATATAAAAGATAAGACTAATACCTTTTTTTTTTTCCCTATTGATGATAATACACTGACATGTTTCTTGTGCAGTGCAGGCAGCAGAGTAATCCTCTTCAGTATTGCTCCTCTATCTTGGATAATTTCTCTTAAATATTGTAAGGAAATCCACCTATGACCTTTAACCTGTATTGCTATCTACTATTGGAGTTATCTATCGCCTATTATCACCTACTATGACTTCTTCAGAACAGATTTTGTATCTAAATATAGGTTTTTTTAATCTTTTTATTAATCCATGGTACAAAGTTACAACATATTCTCTTAAAAATAATCATTGCCTACCTTGGTGCAGATCCGCAGCTGGTGTGAATTGTCAGTTGGCTTCAATGAAGCTCTCACAGTTCACGCCAGCTTGAGGATCTGCGCTTACCTTTGAGTCAGGCGGTACGGCAGTACTGAAAAATTAATTCTGACTGCTGTCACGCATCACTGTTACCTGCCCACTCTTAGGCATCACTGGGTTTTTAGTCTGTTAATGCTAATAGAATCCTCGCTGGCACGATGCCTCATTTTCTGTGTGTACAGCGTACATTAAGTGATGCAAAGATACATCGGTGAATAAAACTATTTTTAAACTTTGCAGTTTAAAGGAAGAACGTGGAAGGGTCTTGATTGGCATTGAAGATTCCTCATTCCTCATGATTTTCAAATAACCAGCACTTTCTTTCAGTGTCTGGTTTTGGTGCGGCGTTCTCTGTAGAACAGTAGAGAAGAATCATGAACATCCACCCCATGCCTCAAGGAGTAGATTTTTTTTCTTTTACCTGAACTCCAAGTGAACGTTTTCTTTCAGAACATGTGCTTTCAGATTGTTGCTGGAAAGTGGAATTTGGTTTACAGTACAACTTTAATCATAACTGTTGAAATAAGATAAATGAGTGCGGGGTGTTTATTTTTATTTTTCAGATTGCAGTCAAGAGTATACAGACTCAACTGGCATAGATTTGCATGAGTTTCTCATTAACACATTAAAGAATAACCCCAGGTAGGTATTGTCTGCGTTAGAGCTGGTACTCTTGAAATTGTAGCTGGCAGTCTTAGAAATCCCATAAACTGTACACTGTGTTTTATTAGTTCTGGAGAGGGTTATGAGGGAAAATGCAAAGGAGGTAGGTTTTCAACTGAGCAAAAAGCTATGAGAAGTCATTGATTCCTACTCCCCTTCCAGCCACCCATCGCTTAATTCCACTGTGTGACATCTGGTCTTTGTCCTTACCTTCTTGCATAAAGCATCTACATGATTTTAGCAGCAATATAATGATTGCAGTTGGAGATTTGTATATGAATATAAAGTAGCTTTCCTCTGGTAGTGCTGTACACAAATAAAATTGTGTGCACAGTGTTGAATTCTGCTTTTCGCATTCCCACAGTTTTCATTTGGAGCAGTGAGCTCATACAGAAGTTAAATTTACCTCTAAATGTCAAAGGAAGAATTTGTTGCATTTTTGTGCTTTAAATGTTCATTTCAATTGAATCTGTTAAATAGATACCACGTAATACTTCAATTAGAGGAAAACTAGGAATAATTAGGTACCTAACAGTTTGTGTAGCCTTTTGTATAGATAACAAAGTCCTTGAATTGTTTTATCTGCACAAAATTCGTAAGTTCAAAAGCGCTAAGGAGTGATGGGCTATGTCAAGCTTAAAAAAAATTGTACGTGTGGGACTACGCTGGGGAAATTTTCGAATGTTTTTGCCAGGAGAGGGAGGAGAAAAGGAATATCTGAGAAATTCCAGTGGAAAACGGAGTATTTGGAGTGAGAAATGCTGCAGCATTGCCTCCTGGGAATCACAGTTCAAAGGCATTGTTCTCCGTTGTGCTCTCTAACTAGATTAGCCTGCCCAGTCTTCTCACTTAATGATCAATGCCTAGGGAAAGATGCATGTCAGACAAAATGCTGAAAATTCTGTGGACATCATCTCTTCTCATGAAAGAACTAAGTTAACAGGAAATCTCATTTTCCATCAAAAACAGTGAGAAAGCACCAGAGGTATTCCACAGCAGACAGGGTTTTTCTGTGTAACATGCCGATCACAGCCCTGTGTGGCTCGAAGTGCTCTCAGACCACACTCAAGTGCAAAGAGGGGCTAAATCTGTTGCTCATGTCAGGGAAGGTGCAGCAATGTGGACTGGAATCTTCTCCAGATGTGCCAGGGCAAAGCACATTTCATTTTTAATCAGGATGGCTGACCATGCTTGTAAAATTGCCTTACAAATACTGGTATATTCATTTTTTTTTTTTTTTTTTAATCTAAAATGGCTATTGGTAGTTGATGCTACAGTTCCTTGCATTTCTTTTTGACAGGGACAGGATGATACTCTTGAAAATGGAACAGGAAATTATTGATTTTATTAGTGACAACAAGTAAGTAGAGCTCCGCGCTCGGTTATTAAGTCACGTGTGCGTGTAGAAATGCAAGCTGAGCAAATGATGTGCTCATATGGACCCCAGCACTCTTGAGCCCTGTTACTGGCACGTTGCGAGATCCGGCTTTTATTTACTGACACTTTGCGTCTGCTTAAAATATGGTGGATGTAAATGAAAACCTTTTGCTTTTCCCCTTGTCGTAACTTTTCAATGGCTTCTACTGGTGCTCCGCTCAATTGAGTCCAAAAATATTAGTAAAGCTTTCAGCGCAAGAGGATACCACTCGGTATTTCTAAGTAGACATACTCAATCAAATATGCTATCATGCAGTTTTCCCGGTGTGCTATGTTATTCTAGCATGTTGGAAAATAAGACTGAACTCTGGGGGGAGGGGGGGTTTGCTGCCACATGCTCTTGTTCGTAAACTGTCTCTTCAGCTTTGAAAAGTAGAGAGTCAGAATAGGAGTAGAGGAAGAAATTACACTCTTGGGAAATAAACATTTTGATGGAAAGAGAGGGAAAAAGGAGTATGCGCCAATCTAGATTCCTCCAGCATCGCTTTGCGCCTGACCTTCGGGAGAAAGGCAGAAAGCTGTTGCCAGTGGCTCAGCAAATCTGTGGGATTGTTTGTGCAGGGAGCATGTGTGTGGCGCGAGTGAGTTCTTCCCAATGTACACAACGCCAAGTCGATAGCATGATGTGTGAGCTTTGTAGCATGTGGAAATGTGCTTGTTAGAAACTGTAAATGCAATTGCTTTCCCTTGTCTGCCTTCTTGTAGCAAACATTTATGTGCAAACACAAAGGAGAAATTTTCTGTTAGATTACTGTCCACTGAATTACGATATGCATTGCTATTGTCATTTAATTATAGCTTAGAGGGAAATGTAATCATCGATGCAATTTGCTTTCTTTTTTCCAGTAATCACTATAAAAAGTTCCCTCAGATGTCGTCATATCAGAGGATGCTAGTACACAGGGTGGCAGCTTACTTTGGAATGGATCACAATGTGGATCAAACTGGAAAATCTGTAATTATCAACAAGACCAGCAATACCAGAATGTAAGTAGTGTCTGTTGTGTTTTCCTCATTCCCTTTCACAAGAGGTGGTTGGTACCATGACTGTGTGGCATTTTTTTTCAATTTATATATATAATTTTTTTATTTTTTTTTTTTGGTATTAAGAATGAATACTGTTTATCACTTTCTAGGATGGGAAGGGGAGGACAGGGATGTCTCTGCAGCTAGCATTGTCAGTTCGTTTGAGGTTTTAAAGATAGATAAGGAGAAATCAACCCAATCTGTTCCTTGCAAGAATTTTGTCCAGTACTTAGGAATGTTATGTTCTTTGACTCCTTATTGCCACCAATCACTGCAGAAATGAGTTTATTACTTCACATGTATACTCCTAAGTAACCTAAACATATTTGGAAAGTTGCCTCTTCCCTGGTTCTGGCTCTCCTTGCTTCAAGATTAATCATCTGCCCAACCTGATTATTTAGCATTTAGTTCCCCTCCACCACATGCCACCGTTCATTCCCTTCTCCTGGTTCTAGTTTATTTTATTTTCAGATCTCATAGAGACCACAGAGTTCTTATGGGATATAAACTCTGTCTGATGGTTTAAATGCATTGCAAAATTTCTGGCAGGTTAAACGTGTGCTGGCATACTTAATACTCTCCTCTGTGAACCTGTATAAGCTAGCAAAAGCTCAATACAAAGTTTTTTGTCTAATTCAGCAAGGATATAGTCACATGTCCATGCCTGTCAGCATTGCTTCTTCTGCTGAGTGTCATGTGTGCATTAACCATCAAGGAAACAATGATCTTACTCTCCCTCTTCACCTATAAACTACATAATGAAGTAATTACAACTGGGTAATGAAATTTTTGTATTTGGTATTGGAACAGGAAAGCCACATTTGAAAATTGTGTATTTCCTGTATTCAATTAGTAGGAGAAATAAAAACCTTTATTTCATTTACATAACCAGTAGTTAGGTGATTTACTTAGACTCAAGTTGCTGAGGGTGTGTGTGTGCGTATGTGTATATATATACGTGTGTGTATATATATATATATATATATTGTATATATAAAATGCTATTATCTTTTGTGTAGAATTCTCAGGTTTTGATCCTGCAGAAGCAGGTAGTCCCTCTAGCCTAGCGCAGTGGTATTGTTATTTCTCTGAACCCTAAAAACCTTCCATATGTGTGAAGTAAACCTACGATCATGGAAAATTTATTGTAGGTTCTTTTTGTGGGCCGTCCCTGAGATACTCAGGCACCTGAAAAATAACACTTGGACATTAATGTTTTTAAAGGTTTAAATAAGTCGTGCTCCAATGGTCTGATTTTCAAAAGTCACAAGAATTACAGTAGCTCGATAAATTTAACATTCAAACTTATAACCCTTAGCCTCAGGATCTGATAATACTTGCCTCTGTGTAAGGGCTTTGTTTGGTATGAATAAGAAAAAGCTGGGTATGCAGCAAATGGTGTTCATTTCTGAGCTGTAAATGAGGAAAAAAAAATAATCTTCTTTTAAACAAAACACAATCACATCTGAATGCTTTTTAGACATTCCTCTCCTTATAGTTGTCCCTTTTCTGTTCATATCTGTTACCACTGTAGTGCAACAACTGCTACAGATCTTCCCTCACAGCATTGCCTTCTCCTGGCTGACCTGGCAATGTGATAATATCAGATTAATATCTGATAATACCTTGCTTGGCTGTGTGGCTGCGCGTCTCATATTGAAAGCACTGGAAGTGCTGTTAGCAATGCTTGCACAGCACTTCTGGAGAGGACGCCAAAGTCCACTTCAACAGCTGAAACTTTGAGTGCTCTGGTGAAGCTGTGGCTTCTTGCGTGGTGGGAATGAGAAAGCAAGTCTGGTTACCAGGCACTAACCGGCATCTCTGTGGGTAAGCCTGGAGGGCAGGATGTTGCAGGGGTGTGATGGCTCCAATGACCCTTTCAGCTTTGGAGATGGTCACGCAGGCTGGAGGTGAGGCACACAGCCAAACAAATTGGTTCGGACACCATTCCTGTGCAGATCTTCCAGGAATAAACAAAAGGCCTTGGCCCTCAGTTTTACCGTGGGGACAGCGGTTTTGTAAGCATCATATAAATTGCAGATTTTTTTCTCCTTCTGCAGCAATTTGAAGGTAGATAACTGAATCATATGGAGCTCCTATTGCATCATGGTGCTTCCAATGTGTTATGTACAATACTTTGATACTGCTCTAAAATAAAACTTTGTAGATGTTCTTTCTTTTTCATAATTGGAGGAGATGGCATGTTTTTTTTTTTTTTTTTTTTTTTTTTTAATTTTTTGTGGTTNTGGCTCTGGCAGAAAATAGATGTTATTATCTGGTATGAATAAGGGTTGATGAGATTTTATCCATAGCAAATACTGTACAAGTTCCACATCTGAAAGTCTCCAATGTGATTTCATGTGTGCTGCATTTCAATATTCTCAGGAGAAACAATTTTGTGTAGTTCAGAATCAACACCAAATACTGGGAATGTGTTGACTCTATTAATTACTACTTGGAAAATATCCAGCATACTGGAGAATCTGGAGAGCAATTGAAAGACTGTTCAGTGTGGTTATGCTGTGCTGTAAGCCCGGGTGTTGAATTTTTAATGCAACTTTATGGAGGGGCCCCATAGATATTGTGAAGATTTGTGTTCTGTCAATAAATTATCTCCTTATGGCATATGGTTTCCAAAATACTTCAGCTGCATACTCTGAGGATCGAGTTCTTCAATTTAGAAATTCTGCACTGCCTGTTACTTCTGTGAGTGCAAGCCTGTTTGAGAAGAGCGTATGACTCTGTGGAGTCACTGCGTGGGCTTGAATAAGCACCGTGTGGCTTATTTCTCTGCTTGGGCGAGGGCTCATGTCACGTCTTGGCTCCCACTTGCAGGCGATGAGTTGTTCCCTCAACATGGGATGAGGTGGATTTACTTTGCTCAGCAGAGACCTCCTGTTCTCACTGCCCACAGGTTCTTGGAGGTGCAAGTGTCAGAAGAGTTAATGGCTTTGAGATGAATGAGCTGGTTGGGAGAATTGGGTATACAATGCTATATTACAGGCACCACAGTATGGAATAGGGTCTGTCAAATGGGAGACAGGAATATGAATGCAGTGGATAGGGGCATTTCATTTCTTCCATTGGCCACCTGGCAGCGCAACATATGTCCACTTTTGGGTACCTGTGCCTATAAAAAGTACTGACTTTTAGGGGGGTTGGAATTTGAGAAAGTGCTTATTGAGGAGGTTGTGGCTGGAAGGAGGTCTGCGACTTTGTCTAGTCAACCATGCTGTTTTATGGAGAGGGGAAATTGATGGTAAAAACGCATTAGGACTTGATTCTCTCCAGGATTGCAATATTGGAGCTTTAGTCAACTCTCAATGGAGCCTCTCTTAAAAATGCAGTCAGACCCTAATGACCACTTTGCAGTCTGAAGAATACTTATAATGAGGAGCTTAATCTAAAGTGTTTTTTATTATTTATTGAAATGTGAACAAGTCTTAAATTCTAAAACACAGAGATGACCTCAACTAGCCAAATGCTTGTTAACCTTCAAAAAGATAAACCTGTACTCTAACTCTCATTATGGAATAATGGGTTTTAAAAACAAATTATCTTTCAGTGTGGCTTTTGAAATTAAGACCAAGTAAAAATAGAGAACAATTTCAAGAAAGAAATATTGTGTTGTTTTTTTTTTTCCTGGTGTAATATCTTACAAAGTTCTGCCTAAACTAAATTGTCAGACTTGGAAAAAAAATCTTATTCTCAGCAGTATACATGAGAAAAGTTGAGCATATAATGAAGGAAGACTTTGTTGTTCTCTTTTTAGAGAAAGAGAGCTCAAAATACTACTTAAAATGGGAAGTCTACTTTATTCAGTATGAAATTGCTTGTGTGACCATTGTAATGTATATTTGTCTGTCATCTGTGTCTGCCTGTCATCTATCTAAAGATATACTAAAATGTATAGGGAACTTAAGATAGTGAAATACGATATAAACAGAGTTTTGGAATAGAGACAATATATTAGGGCATCCCAAGCTGGAGCCAAAAAATGTGTGTCACCATCTATTCCATGTATTCCTCATAATTCCTATCAGACAACTGGAAGTACTTCAGAGCTTTTTACAGACAATGTTCATATTATACGAACCAATCATATTATGAACCAATACATATTGGTTCAATCAAATTCATTCATTACATTCTGATAGGTGGAGAAATGTAGGGGAAGTACATTTCAAGTGCTCAGGCAGATGGAAAGGTTTTTCATTTGGTTGAGATCATCACGCATGTGACAAGCATGTCTGTACCACAACCCACACATGCGTTCATGTACTTTTTTTATATACGCGTGAGTGGCAAGGTTAATCAGAGTTGAGAAGGTGGAGTGCTTATGATATATAGTGGTTGTATTTAGACATTTTCATACATTCTGAGGGTGTAACACACCTATTATGAACTTTATACTAATACTCTCATCTTCAGTTATGACTAATTTTTTTTCAAGATCATCATGAGTTATAATCCTTGTAATATCTGGTTCTCTTCTGTCTTGCTCTGTTACTATGTAAATGTTTATATAATACTAGCCCGGTCAGAAGGTTTTTTTGTGCCTTTTAGATGCATCTAAAAACTCTGGGCAGTACTAAGATGTTTTAAGGGGTTCCTTATAGTCCAGAGTTGAACTCTATCAGCAGGAGACATAAGTACAATATGTACTTTGTATGTCATAACTACAAAAGTCTTGTACATTATTTAGCCTGCACTATTCTGTTTCGTCTGTGTAAGGGTGATTTGAATCACCAGTGCAGAATAGAAGTTCTCATTAGGTTTCTTTTGTATATACAGAGTGATCTCTTTGTCAATAACATCTATGCTAGTAGAGACTGTGCTAATTTTACTGTCTTACAATAAGAATCTGAACTTTGGTACAGGATCCTGCAGACATGTCAGTAAAACAGCATTCACTGAACATTGACAATTTCAATGAGGAATAGTTTCTAGAAGACTATTTTTCCCCTAGGCTGATGTGCCAAGAAGACTTCCTTGAGATGCCAAATGTAACAGCCTTTGGAGCATGCAGAAAAGTATGCCTTTCCCCTTGAGTGAATAAAATATTCATGGTTGCTCAGTGTAAATGACTTTAATTTTTCAAGCAGTTGTTTGCTGATGGGAAATATAGAACATTTTCTGCACACAATTGGTAACAGTTTGTTTTTAGTCAGGTATACGGTAGTAGTTACAGCTGTGTATCTGAATGTATATATCTTATTTATTGTAAGATCTTAGTCAAAGCAATCAACATTTGCCTGAGTTTGAAGCACAGTTTTGTTTTCTAGTGTTTGTTGTTGTCGTTTTGTTCCTGCCCCACATTCAGATAATACAGACCATTTCTCCGGCAAATGGCTTGCTGTATGGTGTTGCACCTGCACTAAAGCACCTTACAGTATCCTTGATTATCATATATGTACACAGGGTAATCATCTCAAGAGAGCAGAATCACTTTTATGAGCCACATGATACAGGAAAACATGTGAACAACATTATATTTGCTTTTAATTTTTTCTGTTGAGGTTTGCATTACTTTTCTCCAAGGGAGTATGAATTCAGCTCTATTCCTTAGTTTCCTATTGTAGTCACCTCTTTCCCATGCCCACTACAGCATAACTCCACGTTGACTACTAAGGAATAAGCAAAAACTGGGGGTATTTACACTTTCCCTCTCGCTTATAATTGGTGTTGCCCAATCAGCATACCAGTGTCATGTTTTATGAAAGTACAGAGAAATGTAAGCATTTGTAGGAGATGCATGCAACTTAAATGGAAAAGCTATATAAATGAAAAATAACACTATAACTGGCCAACATTTTGTTCCAGTTTAAGATGAACATTAAGCAACTAAGAATTTAGTAAAAACATCAATTAAAACTATAAAAACACACACTGATAACTATGAAGCTTATGTAGCTACCTTGTAATGTATGCAGGTTTGAAGTAACAAATATGTTGGTTTTCACGGATTTTATTTCTTGGATGTTTTTTCAGACAAAAATAATGTTTATTTTTTAAACTGGGATTAAATTAGGAATGTATTAGAAAAAAAAATCAGTGCAATAGTGATTGTGTTTAGGATGCAAGAGCTCAGTGTCCCAGCAGTCACTGCTGCAATGCTTAGGTTTTAGCCTTTAGCTTATTGCTGGCCTTTCCCACTGCAGCCTGGAGCTGGGCAGCACAGCTCAGCATGCCAAGCAGGGGAAGACTTTCACATCCCAAAATAAGTGAGGAACTTCATGAGAAATACTTCAGAAGAACGTTAAGGGGGATTACGCCTTTCACGTTGAGATTCAGGAAATGTCCACCTCCAGCAGTGGCCTGAACTACATACGCATGTTACTAACTGTCAGGGATTTAGCAATATGTTAATATTATGCTACAAGCATTTGTTTCAGGCATAAAGTTGCAGTATTTCTCTAAATGCCTTATCTGAGGTTGTGCATTCATCATTTCAGTCCTTGATGCTCATCTGGAAGAGATTGAGCTTTTTTTATCCTTCTTTTATCTCTTTTTGAAAATTGTTTATTTTCTTTAACATAACAATACTTGAATTAGGACAGCCTTTTTTCTTCAACAGGCATTCTATCATTTTAGTCTCATGCCTGTCTTACATGTAAGATACAAAAAAAAAAAAAAAAAGCTGTTATACTTGAGGTTGAGCTGAATTTGACTCAAATATTGTCTTCATTCATACTTCAGTCATTGCAAGCTGTATACTGGACCATGGACTTACTCTGTAAATGAGATGTTAGGGTAAATGAACCAGTTCTAATAGCTCCAATATTAAATTTTCATCTAACATAATTTATCAAAACTAAATTGTTTATAATTAAGGTGGACATTCACTTTTACAGCTGTTGTATAGCATGATGAAATATTAGGTGTTGATCAGAGGACATCTTTTTTTTTTTTTTTTTTTTAATCCTTTAAATCACACCCCTTAACAGTTTAAGTTTGGGTAAATGTGGAAAGTTATGGTCACTTGGACTGTGTTGGGGAAATAGGAGGTTACCCAGAAAAAGAGTGCTATGGGATAGCAAGGAGGTAATTGAGTTGAGAGAAGCTCTTCAGTGCATATTTTATCACTATTAACCAGTGTCTTTATGTGCTCATCCAAGCCATAGCAGAAAAGTGTCTGTTAATCAAGCTGCTGTTTGGCCATTTATGCTTTCAAATCACTGGAGGCAGATCTGGAAATCTGAAATGGAGTCTGTGATTTACTCAGAGTTAACTCCATCAGTAGTGGGTGAAATCATGTTTAAATCTGGGCAGTAGTTCTCAGAAATCAGGTGCTGATATGCAAGCAAGTGAATTTTTGAGGTGGTTGAAATTGTTCTTTCTAATTTGCCTTTTACAGTTCTGTTGCATATGTCTTGTTTAACATGGAAAACATGGCATGATCACTAGAAATAATAATAATAATAAAAAAAAAGTATCATGATTTTTGAGAATTTTTGCGTCTTTACAAGCAAAGTCAGTTGCTTCTGCTCTCCTCTCCAAACATAGACTTGTTAGGCTCTCTGACATGTTATTAAAAAACAGTGCTTTTCTTCAGGCCAGTGATTGTTCATTGGATGACTTCTGATCCATGAGTCTTCCTGCTGGAGATGGGGAAAATGTTTATGGCCTGAAGTGGAAGTAAGCACAAGAATTTATGATGTAGCAAAGCATTGCTTTGTATTCATGGTGTATTTGAAGAGGACTAGCAGTTTCTTCATTGGCTCATCATCTTTTGGGGAGCCACCTTGCCTTCACTGGAAGCCTTCAAATCTTAAACTCACTTTCCTTTGTTTCTCCCTTCCTTGTTAATTTTTGAACTTCTGAGATGTGAAAATGTAATTTTAAATAGATCTCCACAGTTATGCAACACTAATTTTCAGCTACTTAGAGAGTATGCCACATCCTTAAAATCAAATATTAATGAATTCTGCAATATGCTATGCTACCACTCCAGAGCCTCTACTAGCTGGAAATGAATTGGCACTCTGCAAAATGTGCAATCTAGCTAGAAATCCTGAATATCAAGAACTAAATCCAATCCAGGGGATTGAGAAGCAAGTTCCTGAGGTACAGAAAGGATCCTAGTTTGACCACAGGAGGACAAGGGAGTATTTTGAAGCTCTTGAAGTGGTCCCTGGCTGAGACAAGGCTTTGCATTTCAGCCCTGTGCAGCAGAAGAGCTGGTATTTCAGTGTGCTCTTGGCCTGCTGGGTCCTCCAGTGCTCTTGGAGCAGGCTTCTGGTATTCTGGCCCCAAAATACTGGGCCAAATATCGAAGTCTGTACTCAGGCAAACTCTCAGGGAGTTGAGATGTACTGTGCTTTTCCATCTGTGGGTTAAAACAGGATGGCAGTCTGGAGTTAAGCTTTGGGAAAGCTTGTGAGGGTCCCGAGCTGTGCTATGATAAGTTGGATCAAATTCTTTGAATGCTGTATCATCTGAAAAACTGCAGAATCTGGTCCTCTGCTTGGTCCTCATGCAGAATAACTTGGCATGGAAGGGATTCAGTGTACATAATCTCTATCTGTCCTGCAGCCTTCAGGTTCACCATCATTTATCATTTTCATAATGGGAAATGCTACCAGTTTCAGCCTCATTTAAATCATGCTGCTAGGGTACTAGGACAGAAAATTTTGAAGAGGTGAGAGTTTTTGGTTTTTAATATGTGGCAATCTACCTGACTGCTCTGAGGAGTGGGAGAGGGTGACAGAATAAACCTCACACTCTAAACAACAGCAAGAAAAAAAAAAAAGTCTTAGCTGCCGTGTAGCATTACCAGCTCTGTTCTTTTCGATCCTGTCAGATTTATCTGAATGTTGATCATCTCCATTACAGAAGAATGCCTATCAGGATTTTTTGTGACTTTTAATATCCTTATTGTTTAGTAATAAATAACAGAACATATTTAGAGTGCAGATGCTGTTCTGAAAAATGTTAAGAATGTACAGTCTTTAACGAGGAAAAATGTAGCATTTGGTATTTGAATTTTTTTCATATGCTCTGGAGAAGGCAGCACCTTGTACAGGGTAGATTTTTTTTTTTTGATGGCTTTCAATGTGCTTTTATCATCATAACAGAAGTTCTTAGTGACTCATACTATAAAAGCAGCAATCTGTTAATGAGGCATTTACCTTCAAATGCTTGAAATGCCATCTTGAGTGGTTTTAAGTATTAAGTTGTGATAATATAACTGCACTGTACTTTAACAATTATCTGTATTTAAATTCCCACTCTGACTTTTTAAAAGTGTTTGAGCATCCATCAGCCCCTAAATACTGGGTCCTCATTCTTGAAACTGTTGTTCTGAGAGAATTTAATCAAATAATTTAAGCTCTACAGCTGTAATTCTGGCTTACATCATTTAGTTGGTGCCTTTGGAAAATGATGGTATTTGCTTCCAACTTATGTTCTGTGAGTTCAAGAATTTACAAATCCCCATGCCTTCAAGATCAAAGCAGTCATTTTTACTGTATATAATAGACTTTTGGCCCAAAAGGTAAAGCAAAGAAATGGTATAGTTTTATTGTGGCTGTAATGCAGAGCCCTAGGAGAGCCTCTAGCAGAAAACAAAAAACAAAAAACAAAAAACAAAAAAAAAAAAAAAAAGCACAGCAGGCAGATATAGTAGATATTCACAAACTAGCAAAGCAAGAAGGGACACCATACTGTGTCACAGCATGCCTGCAAAATAGAGGCCAACGTGGTGTTGGACTGAGCAGTTGGTTTAATTAAAGACAAGTGCAAATAACAAGAAAACACAGTTAAACTGTCAGAACACCTGCATAACAGTGCCCTAAATCTTCACAACTTCTCCAAATCCTGTCAGCAGATGCATTTCTTGCCTGCTCTCACCATCCCATTACTCTCCTCATGGTGTGCTTATGGAAGAACATGGAGTCAGTTATTCATTTTGTTTGCCAGATGATGATCCTGCAGGTACCCAGGGGTGCTGTTTTGCCCGTTCCTAGCCCCATTACCCTACCTATCTGTCCCTCTCTGTTGCCACTCATTCAGGAGAGGAGTATTAACATCCTGTTCCCCGTTAAGTGCGTTAAATGAGCATTGCATTCAAATGCAAAGCTGCTTTTGTGCACACCGCAGTGATCTCCACTTTTGAACTTGCTTTCCAATATTGCATTCCTTCAGACAGCTGCCTCACTATTACCTGTGGGGTTTTTGCAGATGATGTGTGCTACAGCGCTTGCTAGATTTTTAACTTTATCAGGCACTGCACTGGTAAACTGCCTTTTCCACACATGGTGAGGTTGTTGCTTCTTTTGAAAGGCATCTTGCAACAGCCTGTGCACCGTGGTGCTGTCAGAAACATATGCCACATAATAAAGATTTATGTGCTGGGTAAGTCAGCCCTGACAATCCCAGCCTGCTTGTGTGCTCTGCTAACACAATGACTAAGTCTTCAGAAGTATAGCGTTCAAAGCTCATACTTGTCTTTTTTCATTTGTCCTTTTGGTGTGGTATCTGTTTCCTGTCTCCTAGCCAGTATTTCAGAGCTAATTAATTTATTTTAAATGAGTGTAGATTTTTTTCCAGTTTCGTTTCTTATCTCCCGTATAAATAAAGGCTTATGAAATCGTGTTAGGATGTTTCTAAACATGATGCACGCAAGAAAATGCCCTGTGACTGATTTAGTGCATGTATCCTGATGGCTGTTACCACTTTGCAAAATGTTTTTAGAATCTGTTATTTGATTAAATACTGAATACCTGGTTAAGACACTTAAGCAGTGTTTTTTTGTGCATGTGTGTATTTTGTGATTTTTTTTTTTTTTTGCTTTTTAATTTTTTTTTTTAACATTACTAGTTATAATAGTTGACTTGGAACGAAAAGCATTAAATGAGCACATAATGGGGAATTCTCCTTAAATATTCCATTTAAAAAGTATGCCTGGGGGGACGAACTCTGTTCTCTGTCATACTGAGATAAATTGAGAGGAACTCTGTTGAAGTGAATGGAAGAATGGGACTATGTCCCATCACCTGTGGTGATTAAAATCACCATAATGATAGTAGAAAAATTGTGTAATGGATGTTGCTATCAAAAACTTAACTTTTTTTTTGAAGTTTGACACACAGGAATGTTTAGTTACTGATTCCAGCTCTACCCTTTCCAAAATACAGGCTTCATTGTAGGGAATGAGTCCAGAACAATGTATTTTGTTAGGACCTTGCTTAAGTAAGGACTGCAGATGTGTTTTAAGTAACTATAAAATGCCAATAGGAAATGATAATAGCAAACTTGCAAGATGAAAAGCAAGCAAAAGGTAGCGATGGAGCTTGGTTCTGCTGTAATTTGTTACTGTATATCAGACTTCTGTGTTTCACAGCGTGGTTGAGGTTGGAAGGGACCTCTGGAGGTCATCTGGTGCAACTCCCCTGCTCACGCAGGGTCACCTGGAGCTGTTTGTCCAGGAGGCTTTTGAAGATCTCCACAGAGCAACTCTCTCTGGGCAACCTGTGCCAGTGCTCGGTCATCCTCACAGTGAAATTATTCTGGGCACAGAAAAAAGAAACTTGACCCATACCTTGAAATGACCATTGTAATATTCTCCCAACACAAAATCGAGCCCAAAAGAGTTGAAGTGATTGTTAGATGCATGAAAAAAGGAGCACAGCCACTAAAAATGGAGAGCAGTATTGCCCTGAGATTTTTCCTGAACGCTCTTCACAAGTCTGGACCTGATAGTGCAGTAAAATATGCAGAAGTGCTCCAGAACCAGGGGAGAAACACTGGATAGGAGGTGTAGTGAGACCTGTTCCATGCTGTGTCTGGGAATCGCATAAGCTGATCACTCACCAAAAAGTTGTTTTGTAATCCATTCTCTCTTTTTTTCATTGTGAAAGAAAATGGAATATAAAAGCTTTCCCAAGATTTTGAGCAACATAAGAAGACTTTGCAGAGGCTTGGAGAGTTTAGGGAGTTTTTGCGTGGCAAAAGATTTGGGTGCTGCTGAACCTACTAAAGTTGGCTCTCTGTAGGTATCCTGCTGATGCCGACCTGAATGCCTTGCTAGGCAGGATGGAGAAGGGAGGTGGTTTTGCCTTCTGAAAAGACTTACTTTGGCAGATCTGGGGGTGAGAAAGGGGTTGTGCATCTTTCTGAGGATGCATGATAAAGAGCAATGATTTACTCTGAGAACCAGTTTCTTTGAGTGAAAACTTTACTGGGAAGGAAGAAATACACAGTGTTTTTCTCTGAAACGTGTTGCCAGAAAGACAAATATCTGATACTAAGGGTGAGCTGACAACTTTTAGGAAATGCTAAATGAGTTCATACGTGATTTGTGTTTTTGTGAAGTTGGATTTTAAGGCACAGATAAATAAAAAGCACTAAAAAATTGGGTGATCAAAAGTTTATATCAAAGAAAAAGAAAAACTTTACTTTTTCTTTTTATCCTGTGCAATTTTTTTTCCTCCCCTGTGTGTTGGTTTCTGAGCCTTTAAGGTATAATTGATCATACATTCAGATATTCTCAGTCACTCCCTAAATTATAAAAATCCCATTGATATAAAGGGAATTGGTATCTCCTTAGGTGTGTGGTTTTTTTTTTTTTGTTTTTGTTTTTGTTTGTTTGTTGTTTGTTTGTTTGGGAGTAGTGGAATTTGAGGTACTCAAGTGATCCACTGATCCCATATATGGGGACTAAATGAAATACTGAATGTCATGTATGTGGGCAGCAGTCTTTGTAAGTGTTTATTTGCAAGTCTGTTTTCTTGCACGCTTTTGTTAGCATGTAAATAAATGGGTATACTGGGTCTGGCTTGAGTCAACCTCTCAAAATGGGATAGATAATGTAGGTTAGTGTTTTTTGTTTGTTTTGCGTTTTGTTGTTTTTGTTTGTTTGTTTGTTTGTTTGTTTTGTGTTGTGGAAGATCCCTAGAAATTTCGAGTACTCAAGTTAGTGATAAGGCATTTAAAAGTACTTAACATCTCCTGCAAAAGGCTATGCAAATCCCATTTTTACCACTTAAAATTAAACCAAGGTGTGGTTAAGGTTTGAAGACAACCAGTATGGTAGTAATAGTGAATAAGTTCCTGATTCTATGTGATTTTGTGATAATGAGTGTAAGCCATGCTTTGGCTTGAGTAAGATCTTAATTTAGACCAGCACTGAAAATAAGCTTGATAAATTCACTCCCTTACATGCATGAACACAATCTAGTGTATTGTACAGACTCTAATGACATTATCAGGGCTAAAAAAAACATAGGAAAGTAAATGATCCGTTATCAATTAGGACTTGCATGAGATGAATTTGCTGTACCTCCTGTATTACTGTAACTATAGACTATTATATTAGTATACTGACAGTATACTGCATCTTATATAAAAATGTGTTCTTTTTTCTTCCATTTTCAAGCAGTTGATTCACCTGCAAATTCATAAACTAATGCAACAGATTTCTCCAGATGAAATACAATGGCTCTACTTCCTTGTAACAAATGCATTATACGATTATAGGATATTTAAAAAGCTTTGAATGTGGCACTTGCACTGACTTCCATCAGATGACCAGACCCCAGTCTTTGCAAAGTCAACTTCTTCTCTGCCCAAGTGATTAGAGAATTTGGTTCCACTTACTGTTTTTTAACTTTGTTTGCTGTCTGTATCATGCTAGTATTATATTTTTGCAATAGATGCTTTAAAAAAAAAAAAAAAAAACACTAAACAGTATTGACCGAAAACTATATGCAAATATTGCTGGACTGTGATATCTTCCTTGAAATAGTCTTTAGTTTACACTTATCTCAAATGATTGTCCTTTTCTGAATTTGAGCACTTACAGAGGGAAGCCTGCAGGTTGGTGTGCCCTAAGATACTTGTTGCTGTGGTATCCTATTTCTCACTTGACAGTCTTCCCTCAGCTTTCGCATCCCTGTTAATCGAGCCAGTTGTGCTGTTTGCAACCTAGTTCATCTTATGGGGCTCACATAGCCCTGCTGTGTTCCATCATGCTCTGCATGTACACAGAGTCTCTAAGCCCAAGCAAATGTCTTTTCACAACTGGGGATCAATCACACACTGGGCTCGTAGATCAGTTTTATTAACAGGCACATTACCAGATCATTAGTTTAGTCTCATGGCTTGATCTCATGCTTCTCCTTCCAATCATCTTCTGACAGGTGGAAACATTTTATAAATAGTAAATGAAGTGAAAATGGGATTAAAAATGAAAATAATGAATGAACTATGAAAAACATGTTATTTATATATTAGTAGTCGGAGGAGACTCTTTCTCAAATTGTTTTTTTCAAGCTCTTTTCTCTCTAACTTTTGATAAGTTTGAATCTTTTCTCTGCATTTTAAAATCCCAACTATTGTGCTTAGTATATGATATGTTAGATGCTTAGCAGATAGTTTGCAACTATAAAGTTTACACTGACAGTGCAGTTGCAGAATTTTTGTTTGTATTCTAAGCTGAAAACCAGAAAAATAGCAATCTTCAGCTGGTGATCTCAAAGCAGAATATGTGAGGGAATGCATCTTCCTTTCTGGCTGTACACATACAGTGCTTATTCATGGGAACGAAGGCAGAAAAGCTACCTAGCAATCCATCAATTGGGATTTGTGGTATTTCTGGTACGATCAAACACCACTGCCTTTAGTGACACATTATGTTAGAAAACTATGCAGAGAGCCACACTCCTCTGGGGCTTGCCAAGAAGAAGGGACTCGGTAGGTTGGGTTGGTGGTTGGACTTGGTGGTCTTGAAGGTCTTTTCCAACGTGGGTGATTCTATGATTTTAAGGCCAGTAGAGCATCCAGAGGGTCTGCTAAATTTCATGTCTTGGGCCCGATATCTGAAAGTGCTAACACATCCAGCTGATGGATGAAGGCTTCTTGATTTCCCAAAATCTGTGGAAATGAGGCTGTTATGTTTTGTCACTTTGTCACTAAAATGCTAATTGTGAGCAGAAGTGGGAGTCCTTCAAATTCACACAGAAAGCAAGGCAGGAGAGCTGCTGTCTCTTAATATTAAATTTTTAACAGTACATTACAAACGTTTCCTGCACATCTGACAGTGAATTGTAATGGACTGTAATTATGGCATGAATACGTGCTGTTTTTTGATTAGAAATACATTGCTAATTAGTTAAGTGCAAATCTGAGTGATAGAAAAACAAAATGGTGGCTGACTTACCCATCAGATTTAGTTTTCCATTCTGGAATAAAACAAAGCTGAGATTTTTATTTTGAAGTTTGCAGAGGACTTTTAAAAATTATTTATGAAGTCACTGAATTCTATAAATTTTACATTTGATTTCTTCAGGATTGGTCCATTAATGTCAGTGGCAGTTTTGTCTGGTTTTTGGAGGTCCCTCAGTAGGCACAAGATTTCCTTTGAGTGCTACTGCCAGAAGCAGAAGCGCTCCTTCAGCAGAGTGCAAGGTTTGTGTTCCCTGATGGAAACCTGACATGACACACTGTATTGCTGCTTTTAAAACCAGCTTGTGATTTATCCATGGGTGATAGCATATGAATTCCAGCTCTTCGTTTCTTGGGGCTGCTGGTCACCATATTGAAATCAGTGGGACTTGACAAGTTAAGGGTTTGGGTCCAGGAATGGCGCAGCCTGGAGCATTATTAGTGGCTACAAGGGGTGGCAGTGACCAGCTCAGTGACATGAGACGCTTCTTAATATTTGGTTTTCGTATAAGATGTTAACATGGGAGAATGTGGAACAGCTCCTCCTGGCTTTTGAACCTGAAAATTTGAAGCTTTTAGCATGTAGGGTTTGGCTCTTAAAACAGAAATGTCTGGATGGGTTTAAATCAGTGAACTAATTGATACTCTGTGACTCTTCTGGAGTATTTTCCCTACTTAACGGTGATGAGATAATTACTTGTTTAAGCAAAATACCATCAGTCCCTCCAGTTAACGGTTTTGTTTGTTAGGAGCAAGAAACTCTTGGTTTGGCTTTTAAGATTTCCATCAGTTTTTCCCTTACTTTTAGAGGTGGGTAGGCTTCATGAAGCTACAGCATTGCCAGAGATCCCAGCTACCGAAGGAGCAAATTAACATTCAGTATGTTAATTTGTTTTGCTGTCCTTCAGTCGCAGACAGGAGATTCTAAATATTTCAGTGACTGAGACTTTGAATTCCTGCTCCTTGCTACGTAACAACAACAAAAGCTATTTATAGCAATAACAGTTAGCAGCGAGGCAACAGCCTCAGACAGCTTATAGGCAACATCTCACAATGAGCACGAATGTTAACTGATTTTGCACTGAATGCCTCTGTGAAAACAAAGAGCGCTGAGAAAATAAAGATCAAACCAAAACCGAAAGAAAGATTTTTTTATTGCTATGTTTTACTTTGCTGGCAGACCAGAGCAAAGGTTTTCTGAACATTTAAAAGATGAAAAAGGTGAAGAATCCCAGAAGCGATTTATCTTGAAGCGAGATAACTCTAGTATTGATAAAGAAGACAATCAGGTTGGTTCTCGGTTCGAGAGTTGCTGAAATTTTGTTCTGTTTTTTTTTCTTTTTTTTTTTTTTTTGGAGGTGGGCTGACTGATGTTATTGTTGTTCTTTTGTTGTTGCTCTCCTCCTCCTCCTTCTCCTGCCCTCCCGCCCTGTCCCCCCCAGCCTCCTCTGGCGTACGTACCGTGGGTAGCATCGAGCCCCGGCGTGGCCGCTTCAGCGTGGCAGTGTGTGGGTCTGCATGGGTGGTTTGCTTGGCGCAGGACTTGCTGCATGCCCACGGCGGGGGGGAATGCCGAGGCTCCGGGCTGCGTGGAAAGGCTGTCAGTCGCATTTCTAAATGTCTCGCGTAACTATGGCAGTTGTTCCACTCCCTACAGCTTTCTCCTTCAGTTGTACCCATTCAGAGTTGGATTTCAGTATGGACCGATGATAAACTGGTGTAGCCCAAAAAGGAGAAAAAAAAAGCCCCAAACAAACATGTGATGGTGAGGCCAGGTTGATTTTTAAACCGTCCTAAAATAAGTTTTGACCAAAAATGAATCAGTTTCATCTTTTAGTTCCCTCCCTCCTCCTGTGCCCTCACCATGTTTTACTGTCTGTGTAACTTACTTGCTTGTTGTGCATGTACCGTGGCAGAAGTGTCCCCCTGTGTTGCTCGTCCCATAACACTACATTGCTGTAGGTGAGTCTGATGCTTAGGGGAGTGCCAGGGAAGCGCGTGAGTTTGTGCTGCCTTCACAAGCGAGTGTTGTGCTGTTTCGATCTCGTGCAAGCTGTGTATGTGGAATATATTAACAAAACAAAAAAAATCCGAAAGGGTTCTGACATGAATTGCTTTTATGAGAAAATTCTCACAGGTAAGAAGACTGTGTGTGTTTTCTTTGCTTAGGTTGTATTTGTTGGAGGTTCCTGCTAATGAGTCTCTCATTGCCACTCTCCTTCGTGTTTTCAGTAAAGGACTGATTTTCCTTTCCTTGTTTTTTTTCCTTGTCTTTTCATTGTATATAGCAGCCTTGCCAGTTATGCTGCATCTCAGTTGGCTTTGAAAACAAAACCCAGACATTTTCAGGGTGTGGTGAACGTGGGGATCAGCCAAAGGAAAGCAGCATGACCGATCTCACAAGGTGCTGGGCGGGTGGAGAAAGAGCAATGCTTGAAACCTAATTGCAAGCAAAGCATCTTGCTGGGGATCCTCCTCTGTTCCCTCCCTCCCTCAGGGCACAGCAATTTCCTGCACTGTGGTTTATTTAGGGGCTAAAAGGGCCATGCTTATCCCAGTGAAGTCAAGTGTTCTTTATGGTGTGGAAATGGTTAAAGCTTTTGTGCCAAACATTTGGGACTTCTCCTTGTGAAGATAGCTTTTGATGGGTTTCTTTTAGGGCTTGCAGCTGAGTTCTTATTGCCTGGTTTCCCTCTTTTCTTCCTCAATTTCATAGGTAGCACAGCGCTGCCTGCCCTCCTGCTCCTCACAGCCACTAGGAGAGCTGAGAAATGGTAGCAGTCAAAAGCAATGGCACTCAGGCTTGGGGTGAGAACATCCCAGTTCAGGACTGCAGGTTCACAGGCGTTGGGCAGAAAGCCTCCTTTCAGCCTCTTGACTCTGTGGGCAGCATCTACCTGGAAAGCCTCGGGTGCCCAGCCCAACACGGTGCTTTGTGCACCTCTGTAGGAATGAAAGCTATCGTTTTCATGCTTCATTTGTTTGAGTGAACATTGATTATTCTCAGATGACAGTTTCTTAATAGCAGTTTTTAACAGCTCAACTTATATAACCCTCCTGGTTTTTTTTCTGCTCAGCAAAACAGAATTCTTCCATTTAGAGATGACAGACGAAGTAAATCAATTGAAGAGAGAGAAGAGGAGTATCAGAGAGTGAGGGAGAGAATATTTGCACAAGATGTGAGTAGTTGTTTTCATTGCCTCTTTAGTGCCATACCTCTGCCGGTAGTCAGACAGTATTTTTCCCCTCTGACGTGAATGCTGCAGCTGGATTTGCACTGCGGAGCTGGAGATGACAGGGAAAGGCGCCTGGAGAAGAGGCTCTGAGAGGAGCTCAAGAAGTGCTGAGGTTGCTTTCTGGAGGAGGAGGGAGATGATTAAAGAGTTGCAGAGAGATGGGTAGAGAAGAGATGAGGCCCAGCATGTTGTCTGAGGAGTGCTTATCCCGTTTCCTTGAATGTTCGTGTTTGTGTGGTCAAGGTTTTCTTTTTCCTTCTCTTTTGTCAACCAAAGAGCAGTGATTTAAATGGACACTCTCAATGACTTCAAATAGTTGTATTATTTCATATGCATCAAGCTGGATCAATTCTTTTCAAGCAGCATTCTGCAGAGCCTCCTGATGGCTTTGCTTTGGACCAGTGCTGTAGGACTGAGACACTAAGAACAAACAAAAGCCAGAGGTTAAACGTGAAGTTGTGCATGTTTTTTGAAATGACCAATTATTTCTGCCACCAGAAAGAGTCATGTTGTTGATGATTTTATTGTGAAAGGGATAAAATGAGATTGGCATTGTAATTCCTGCCATACCAAAAAATGAGAAACTTCACAACAAAGCTACGTTTCTGGAGGAAAACATTTAAATTGGAAACATCTGTGAGCTCTACCTCATGTTTCTGGAAAAAAGAAAATCATAATTTGCTGTACTACTGTAATGAAGGGATCCTAAAAGGGGAGAGAACAAAGAAGTGGGGGAAGTTAACATTTTATTGTTTTATCTCTCATCTCAGTGGCAGCTCTTTCACTTAGAGGAAGGTGGGAACAAAACCAATTAAAACTTACTGAATCATATTTGGCAGTGTCCTTTTAAATTAAAACTGTTCGTATGTTGCAGGACTAATACTATTTTTTTAGGTATCCCTTTATTTTGCTCTGGTTTTGGAGTTGCATACATCCAAGTTATTTTTTGTTTAGCAGAATACGTTCTATAGTTCTAAGGTGTGTGTTGTCTCATTTGTGATAAGTAATTTTGCTTGTTAATAAGTAGCTTGCCACATCTAAATGTTTTTAGCCTGGCTTTTTCTATCTTGACTGAGAAAGTCCCAGTAAAGGCAGAAGCCCTTCAGTTTACATTATGCTTTCAGCATGTGGGTCTGATGTAAACATTGTCACAATATATACAGTAGAGTTGCTGTGTCATTTGAGAGCCTCTTTTTGCAACCTGTCTCCTATATGAAAGTTGCTGTTTCTGGCTTATAACAAAGGAGCTTGTGGAAACCAAAAAAATCTTTGGGTTTGAAGCAGACTGCAATTGAGGCAAAACATTGTTAAAAATACCACATGGAAAGTTGTGGCCAAAACAATGTTGTTTATATCACAAACAGCAGCTAGAAATGCCAGGCTGGGAAACTGAAGTGGCTGGAAAAGTGTGCTGAAATTCATGCCCCAGTGTGCTGCTGTTTTTATCTTTAGACTTGTGAGCTTTGAGGGCAGGCAAGTGGTGAGTTTGTAGTTGCCCACAGCTGGAGGTTGGTGTGGTCCGTTCGGTTAGCATCTTCAAGTAGCAAGGCCCAAGTGATGGTGTGGTTCGTGGTAGGCATCTTAAATGGATTGGGAGTGAGCATTTTAAAGAGCAGCAATGTAGATATCTCTCCCTCTCTCTCTCATATCCATTCATTTGCACTCTCTCTCTCTCTCTGCTGTTGCAGGTGCTAGTGAGCCAGCAATACATTCTGTTGCAGTGAATTTCAGCAAGTTGTACTAATAATATTAGCAGGAATTTATTTCTTAGCTGAGGTTTTTTGAGTGGAGCACTCCTCACAGATGAGGTGTTTCTAGGATGATGTCAGAGGGTTGTGGTGGTGGACAATGTCATTTTTTGGTCAATTTCAAGAAAGAGAACAATAGCTTCCTATTGTAGGTAACAACTTGCTGCAAGTAGGACTTTATAGTTTTAAAGCTCTCTGCCATCATTTGTTAATCCAATTTCCCCAAGTTTCTCTGAGGTAGGTACATAAGCACGTAAGCCTTGTCATCTTGCAAATTATAGATGTAAAAAGAGAGACGGGGAAGGATTAATCATACAGTATTTTTATTATCTGTATGCTATTTACACTCCTGTAGTCAAGCCTTTATCAGTGCCTTGCTTATGAACCTTAGAAAATGGATTATGGATATTTCACTTCTAATTAGAGTATGCATGAAGAGGGTTTGCATGAGAAGTCTCCAAAGGGCAGCAGTGAAGGTCAAGAGTACTGCCATAAATTGTTGCACCTAGCATCACTCTAAATATTCCTGAAGTATCCCAAACTCTGGATAACATATCAGCCCAAGAATCAGAATTTAGAACAAAATTTAGGAGGAAAAGGCAGCCTGGTTACAGGGGCAAAAAAGTCTGTGCAGGTTTCAAGTGCTATGAAAAATGTCTTAACCTGACCCCCACATGTTGGCCAACAGAAAGCTTGCTTGCCCTTCCTTTGATTTTTGCAGCACTCTAGTGCACCAGATATCTTCATTTCCAAGTGGAAGGTTTAATGAAATAAATATGTTCATGAATAATGCCATCATTACGATAGTCCTTATGATGATTAGTCTGATATTAGTCAGTTTAAATTATACTCTCTGTCAAGTTTTCCATCTGCTGTGTTGGCTATCATAAATTTTGATAAGGGGAGCTGGAGGTTTTAATGACTGTCATGTAGAGTCATAGCAGGTGGCAGGGACTGAGAGAGAAGCATGTTAATGATGTATCTTAATAAAGGGATTGGTGAAGAAATAGTTAATGTATTTGATCACTTCAGCTCACTGAAATAAGAACTGCAAAACAGGTACCTCCTAAATTTTTCAGGCTGCTAACAGTAAAGCAGCACTGCATGAGCTCTGTTATTCAGTTATAAGGCCTACAACCTTCCTTTCTTAAAACTCATTTTATTGGAAACCTAGTTTTACAACAACTTGTGAATTTTACAACCAAGTACATTGGAACAGAGGACCTGGAGTATCTGGGTCTTGAAAAGGAGAAGTTTCTCATCTGAACTGTTTCAGTTGTTTTTAGTACGTTGAAAAGTAATTGCCCAAGGAAAAAAAAAAAAAAAAGAACAATCTAAAAGAATAATAATAAAAAAGTATATGTTCTTTCCATATGCATCGATCCAAATTGTAGATTTAACTGAGAATCCCAAATGTGTGTGTAAATGGTACAATACATTTGGCTGTTAAGCATGCATAAAATTGATTCTAAAGACTAGCAATCAAATTACTTAGGGGAAATTTCATTCTTTGAGGTTAATGCAATGTATAACCTCATGAGCCAGAATCACGTAAGGACCACATTGTTCATAAATGTATTCTCTGGTAATTGTGTATTCACTGAATAATGTAGATGCTTTATTTGCTTACACAAATGCTAGAATTGCCCGTGGTACACATGGAACTTATTAGAGGAAATACACCATGCTTTTTATTTTTGGTTGTTAATTGTAATGGCTATTTTTGACTAAGCAGTGTGTTATGAAGAGCTAGATCCTTTAGATAAAGTAAATCACAATTCCTTTGCTTAAGAAAACATTGAGGATCTTTATTTCTCTCTGATTCAAGAGTCACAGAATAAATGTATGAAAAGCTTGCTTCAGCCTGTCCTATCCTTCTAACAGGAAAAAGATAGGAAGAAGAGGCTTTAAAATAAAGACAAAACAAAGACATGCCTTGCATTGGCTACCATAAACTGATAGGTATTAAGACTACAGGATGGCTACAGAGCCCTCCTTTGTTGTTGCAGATCGAGCAATAGGCATTAGTTGGAAGCCTGAGATCTATCACATCTTGTTAACTGATGTACGTATGATTACCTGATGGTATCCACCGCAGGATATTGCTGGATGTTAATAGTTATCTATGTTGGCTAATGTAATTAAAGACAAGAACAGCAATCCCTGGTATTCCTAGTGCACTGGCAAGGCTGATGCACGTTTTCCAGTTGAGACTTGAAAAGGTTCTGGGAAATTGAAGTGAAAGACATAAACGACAATTAGTCATACAAAGAACCCTAATGGAAATCTTGCATGCAGAGGTCCCTGAGGAGGTAAATTTGTAGGTAATCTTGCATAACTTTTTTCCTTTTGTAGATTTGTTGTCAGTATCTTTGATCAGTGTATGAGAGCCAAGTGTTTTAAAAATGTTTTTGATAACAGCTGTGCTGTGTACGTAATGTTCAATTTAAAGCACTAGGAAGGCTTATTGATGCTGTAGATCAGGAACGTCACTCCTGACCCTGTAGTAGCTAAATTGCTATCCAGAGCTGCTTAGCCATCTGATTTTTTAACAGTTAGAATAACATAATAAAAAAAAAAAAAAAAAAGTGCCTGTATTCTTAGTCTCACACCTGTACTGAAAAATAGATTCCAAGGATTGGTGGCCTTATGCTAGCATCTTCAGCCAGGAAGACAAATGAAGTAATTACAGAATCTTTCCTTAGGTCTGTAATGCAGTTTGTAGTGGTTCCCATCAAGACACTGTAAAGGGGGCAGACCTTTCCACTTGCTTAGTAAAGTGTAAATCTCATATATGTATTCTGCTTTATGCCCATCTATTTAAAAACTTAAAACAACGATTAAAAAAATGCTCATAAGCACTTTTGCAGACAGGTATGTGCCCCTTTGCTTTTGTAACTTAGTGGGGATGCCAACCAGTACTCTGTTTGAAGCAGAGGTTTTTACTCATTCTGGAAGAGAAGCTGTAAGGCTGCTTTGGGAGTGTGGCTGCACTGAAGTTATTGCATGAATGCCCATCATAAACCTCAAAGAGAAGATGCAGCCCCACAGTTGAGGTTGTACAAGCCCTCAGGGTGATTTCAGTAGGCTCATACATAGACTGTGCTGAAGTCTGCACAGCCACATTTGTTGATGAAATCTTTTGACTCAGGCACACAAAATGAGAGAAGATGCAGTGTCATAGTTGTGCAAAGGATCCCAGGTGGAACAGTTTGTGTCTCCTCTCAGCCTGGGGTGAAATCCTAGGTCTGCTGTAGCCAGTTGGAAATTGGTCCCTGGCAATGGAGACTTTGACCCTGATATGTTGAGGCTTTGTGCTAATGAGAGATGCAGTTGCCACTGATGTAGCCCAGAGCCCTTCATGTTCACGATTGCTCTCGAATTCCTCACGTTCAGCTGGAGCGTGTGGTAGGAGCTCGCCTGGGAAGCCTACACCACAGAGCTGTCTGCTACAGATAGCGTCCCTGGCATGGGTGCTGGGTGGACAAATAACAGCGCTAACAAGAAACCGCGCTGCATCCTCAGGGCTGAATTCTTTCCTGTTGTGAATTGATGCGATGGCACTGGCTATGGTGCTGGTTTACAACAAGGGGAACTTTGCCCATCTACTTGCTGAAGCCCTGGGGAGCAAGCAGGGTACTGGTTCTGGCATTGGCCAGGGCTCTTTGAGTAGGTCATTAGCTGGCTCTTCTCAAAACAGAAACATCCCAAATCCATGCATTTCCTATACAATTAAAATTTGACATGGCTAATGATGGCATTCCATTATTCCTTGAGCTGATTATTGTGGAAGGGATGGGCATGATTTCTGGTGCCCTTCACACTTTGTTTTCCATTTGTTTAAATTCTGTGCAGGTACTGACTGTCCTTTCTTCTGTACCTCATGGAGATATAATCCAGTGACAGCTACGAGGCACTTTGTGTAGTGAACATGAAATAGGAGGGAAATGAAAAAATCAAAGAGGGAGAATTATTCATGGGAAATTGAGCACAGCTTCATTTCTCTGCATAAAAAATTAAGTAACACCGAAAGAATTATACACTTGCCAATAGCATTTATTTCTTCTGAGCCCTTCACCTTTCTCAGGATCTAAAGTCCTCCAGCAGAGAACCTTTTTGCAATAGATTTTATTATTGATGTTAATATTATGATTATCATCATTTTATATCTCAATGTGGGTATGGCTGTTTCCTCTCCAAGTGAAATCACTTAGTGTTTCTAAGTACTACAGTATCTTCTCTCCCTTTGAAGAACTTTGTCGACTTTGCATGCTCTCCTCCTGTTTGTCCTCCCTACCTGCAGCTCTGTGGTATTCTGCAGTCTTATTTCTAGGTGGTAGGGCAGACTAGCAGAACCTTATGTAGGAAAAACGTTTTTCCCTTTGACTCGCCAGTATTTTGCACATACCGCCTTATTCTGATCTCAGGACTGAGAAGTTTCAGTTTGTTTCCAAACTGAGACTCCTTGTTGGCAATGTGTTGTAATGCATGAAATTTATTTTACTGGCCTGACCTTATTCTTGACCTTTCTTCCCCTCTTGTCTTCTGCAAATGCAAATGATGCATGAATTGAAATCCCCTTAAGCCTGAACAGGGGAGATAATTCTAAAATCAAGGAAGGAATTGGAACAGCAGAGCATATCTAGAACGTCTGATACAATGCCTTTTTTATTTTTCAGTCAGTTTGCTCCCAGGAAAACCTTTTTGTGGAAAACAGGTAAAGAAAAATAGCTTTTTTTTAAATACTGAGCTGTTTCTCTCATATTATTTTGTGTATCCATAGTTGCTTATCTTAATGCAAAGAGCGTTGAGCAGATTCATAATCCATATTATCTGCGGTGTTTTTCTGCTTTAAAAGGGAGGCGGGGGGCAGGGGTGTGGGGAAGGAAGAGATTGCCTTGCAATACTGTATTTGAGCAGATAAGTAAGGTATTAGTGCTGCTTTCCCAAAACTTTGCATTTCAGTTTAAAAAGTAGTTGCGGGGGTTGGTGGTGGTGTAGGAAAAAGCCCATCTAATGTTTCATTTCAAGTGACTAATCTCTCTCTGGAGCGCCTTCAGAATTTAACTTACTGATCTTTAAAAAGCATTCTAGCAGCGGCTGGATGACTGTATTTACAAAACGCCACATTTCTGTTTTTGGTGTTTAACCTGCTTTCCTGTGGGGCTGAGCAGCAGCACTGACTTCACTTGTTGCTTGTGAAAGCTCAGGAGTCCCCCAGATTTCACCTGCTTTACTCCTGCATTGTAATAATGAAATGATAGTATCTGAGCCAACTGTTACTTTGCATTACTGTGTGATGGTTCTTATGGATGTTCATTATAATAAGTCCACTTAAAGGGAAGAAGAAACTGTGTTAATTGTGAAGATATACACGATATAAAGTGTTAGCTTTGTAGCAACCATAAATAAGCATAGCTGTGTTGAAGATCTTAGAAACTGTGTGCCCTTACGGCAAATAAGGATTTCAGTCAAAGTGCTGGGAATTTCACTGGTGAGTGCTGGTGCAGTGCTAGCCCAACTCTGTCCTGTGAAGGTTTTAAAACTGTTCATCACTGGCTTGAAGAAGAGAAGATCATCTCTCACAATATTTCTATCTCTGTCCATTCTTACTTTTGTCTTTTATGGGTAAGGCTGTTCCCAGGGTAAATGACTCCACAGTAACAGTACAAACCAGCCTTTCTGAAGGATAGTCCTGAAAGTGGAAGGAGGGATATCTCTCAAGAAAGAATGGCCACTGCCTCCTAAACACCTTGTATGCTGAGAGCCAAGTATATTTCCTCAGCTGCTGCCTCTGTATCATGGCTGTGGAGATAATGTTTTGTCAAAATAAATCAAAACTATAACAGAGGAACCCTGAAAAGCCAAAAGAAGATGTTCCCAAGTCAGTAAGCTCAGCTACTGCACATCTGAGTGCAGGATGGGAACCTTTGAGGAATAAATGATGGACTTCATAGCCAGGACTCTGTTTGTGCATCAAATCGCACACCTATGTGCAGGTGAACGTGACTAGTTCTGGTGTCTGCATGTGGTTCACTTCGTTTGAACCTGTGAGCTGGATTACCAGCTTTCCCGGTGTGAGGATGCACAGTCAGGTGGAGATCAGTAAAAGGCCGGGGTGGAACTTGGACTTCTGTTAGCATCAGCGCTATTATCCGGAGAGAGACCTCTGCTGCATCCATCAGAACACTGCTTTTTCTTGCTGCATGCCTTACAGCCTTTGACCAGGTGAAACACTTAAACTCATACTTAAACTCTGTGCACGTGAGCAATCTTGTTGATTTGCTGTGTTGAAAGTTACGTATATGTTTAAGTGCTTTGCCTTTTTTCATCAGAGAGCTTGAGCACTTATCTGAGCCACAGAGATTTCCGAGGGACTTAGCAAGTACTTAAAATTATATCTGTGGTATTTTGCTGGCTTGCATTTTTTTATATTGTTATTAGGTGATATTTTTGTGAATTTTCTTTTGGATGTAGAAGTATGGTTCCTTGGCTTCTGAGAATTACCTTGCTTGGTAACAGGAAATAGGCCTTCAGCCTCCCTGGCTGACATTTCTTATGTTCAGTTGGCTGTGCGCAGTTCTGGGAGTGGGAGGGGAAGAGGGGTGGTGGTGGTGGCAATTTTAGCCTTGGTTCTTTAACTATTAATCTGGCAAGTTGGAAGACTACATTTAGTTGCTAAAACTAAATGTAATTTTACAGATAAGCGAAATTTGTATTGCTGTATGTGTTACCATAATCTTTCTTTTCATTTTTCAGTAGGCTCTTGGAAGACAGTAGTATATGCAATGATACCCATAAGAAAAGACAGCTGTTTAGGTTTGTATGGCTTACTATATTTAATGTTTCCCAGTAACTCTCACTTGTGATTCTACCTGTGTCCTCACCAAGGGACACCTTGATGGGTGTGGGTATGTCCTTGTTCTGTCTGGAAGGGAGCACAGAGAACAGAGTTCTTACCCTGCTCATCCTATGCTCTCTGAATGGGGAGATCACAACAAGACTCAACAACACCTGTTTACACGTGTTGATTGTGATAGGACAAGGGGGAATGGTTTTAAACTAAGGCAGGGGAGATTTAGGTTGGATATTAGGAGGAAGTTTTTCACTCAGAGGGTGGTGAGGCACTGGAACAGGTTGCCCAGAGAGGTTGTGGATGCCTCATCCCTGGAGGCATTCAAGGCCAGGCTGGATGTGGCTCTGGGCAGCCTGCTCTAGTGGTTGGCAACCCTGCCCAGAGCAGGGGGGTTGAAACTAGATGATCTTTAAGGTCCTTTTCAACCCAGGCCATTCTATGATTCTATGACTCCTCCCTTTGGCCTTACTCATCATTGGTTCAGCAACCACATCTAGATTTTTCAGCTGCTTGGACTGCCCTAATTTGGGGATGACTGTGACTGGTGGAAGTTCATTTTGCCTTAGTTCAGGTATGTGTCACAGACTGGTGCCCAGCCTGACCTTTTTTCCTTTCAGTGTTTTATTAAAAGCTGAAATAAAAATATGAGGTGAAACTTGTTGAAATTTTTATCTAAAGCAGCAGTGTTTTGAAAAGTTTCCTCCATGATCTTTCTCTTCCAAACCCTTATTCCCTCTGCCCAGAAAATATTCAGATGTATCCCGTATACCAAACAGCATCCCATGACCCAAGGAGTCAGTCCAGACTTTCATGGAGAACGATGGAGCAGTGGAAAACCCAACCTGAGTTCCCCTGAGGGGCTTAGGCAGGCTCTTTTCCCACACTAGGAGCACCCACAGGTTTAAATCAATCAGGGTTTAGTGTGCTAAGCTGCTTATAAAGTGAATCAGCTGCCACAAATCTTAAGCAGAGCAGGCAGAAGTAGTGAATACTTTCAGAAGCAAGTTCTTCATCCAGTAAAGCATGGGGATAGCTAGGTAGAAGTAGTGATCACTGCATGTGTATATGCAGTGGTGTTTGCATAGGTATCAGTGATACTTTGTCACTTTAAGCCTATGTCATCCATATCCAATTTTTTACTGCGAGGTGCAAGGATGAAGGATTATTTGATGTGTACTCGTGTTTGCCAACTGTGCGTGTCTGCACAGCAGCCACAGAGAAGATGACAAGACCACTGGAGGAGGAGAAGAGTTGGAGCTGCGTCCCATGGCTGCAGGCAGAAAAACTTCTCCATGCTTTGGGCTAGCCTTGATGATCTGAGGGTCTTGGAGTGGGCATGCAGGAGTTAAGGAGGCATCGGAAATATCCACACAGAGGTTCTTAATAACTAATATCTATGCAGGTTTGGAGAGCAAATAGGAATTTTGTGTAACCCAAAACTACAGAGAACTGGGATACAGAAGCATTCATTTTCTCTCCCTCTTTTTCACTAAAATATAAATATAAGAGAATTACTAATTTTTAAGCACAAGAATGCAAAAGAATCTGTAAATAATATATATATATTTTTGTCTTTCCAGTTAAATCTTCAGGATAGTTTCTTTTTTAAATCTTTTTTTCCTTTTTTATGTTGTTGCTTCTGTGCTGTTTCTCTTTGTGCTTTCCCACTGTCTGGGTCTAGCAAAGGTCAGCAGGTAAATACTGCCGATCACATCGGTGTGAGGCTCTGATCGCAGGCACGGAACGCACCAGCCTGATCCGGTCTTTGACACCCTGCTCCTTCACGTCCCGAGTGGCACAGCTTGGCAGGTTCTCCAAATAGAGAGCAAGAGCCACGTTCACGAGGAGGAAGGGGTTGGGGAAGCGGGGAATAGATGCAGTCTCATCCTTTTGATTTGTAGAAAGTGCTTCGAGCCTGAAAGATATTATACTGCAGAATAAGACAGAGGTGGGAAATGTCTACTAAAAGCCTTCCAAAATTCAGTGTTGTTAGCCTCACTTGGGATAATGGTTGTGGTGCACTAAGCTGTAGTAGGCATGCTGGTTTTGTTATTTTAGCAGCACAATGTAAGCTGTTCATCATAAGTCAAATTCTCCTCTGGTTTCTGCTCTCTGCTCCCAGTTTGCTGTGTTGTCACTCATGGTACACTGGGTGCTTTACAGCTGTTTGAGGACAGGTAGTCTCTACCGAGAGCTTCATGCAATTTAAAGCTGGGACACAGAGTGGGAATGTGGCGATGTTATTAGTGTATGCAGAGGGGAAAAAAAAACAGCTGAAAACAGCTGGTGGGGTCTCTAAATGGAGCATTAGCATTGAAGAGTTTGGGATCATGCTGGGAGGACACATTTAGGGAAAGGGGTTGGATCATTTTGAAGAGCAGATGAAGAGGCAGATGAGTGGTGACAAGCTGCAATAGAAATACAGAGGGTGGATGTGAAGGGCAAGTGAAGTTAGTGAGGAAAACCATACAGTACATGGACAGCAGAGATGTAACAAGGGGTTTCCTGAGGGAGGAGGCGATCAACAAGCAACAGAAATGCTACGTCAGTCCTATGTAATATTGCTACCTCAGTCCTGTCCAGTGAGATGCCCTTGGGATACATGCAAAAGTGGAGCAGCGGTAAGTGCTGTGCATTTAAAAGGGCTACAGCAGTGTTAACTTGCTGAAGGTAGATGAGTATCGGGGTCAAATTCCCTTTTCTAGGCATGCTTTCATAAATATAGAGTATTTCCTTTTTCTTTAGTAGGCTCACTGCAGGGTACCCAAGGATAGGCTCTGCCCTGATGTCTTTTTGTTTGTGCATAAATCTTTGTTTTCTGATGTCTGCAGGGGTAACCGAGATAGCACAGGGAAGGCATCTGGCAGTCGGCAAAGCAGTACGGAGAATGAATTGAAGTGGACAGACCACCAGAGGCCATGGAGCAGCACAGACTCGGACAGTTCAAATCGAAATTTGAAGCCAGCCATAACAAAGACAGCAAGTTTTGGTGGCATAACCGTCCTGACAAGAGGAGATAGCTCATCAAGTAACAGAAGTACCGGCAAACTGTCTAAAACAGGTAGCTAGTACTGTATTGGGTTCACAGTATGCTTTGTCGTGTTGTGATAAAAGGCTGTATTGAGCATAACAGCTGTGTATGTCTATGTATACCAGTAGCTGGGTACCTGGTATTCAGTTTCTAGGAATCGAGAAGAATACCTGGTATGTGAGGCCTACAAACCATAGGTGAAGTAGACTTTTCCTGGATTAGAGCATTTGCACTTCCAATTCAAACACTATCTGCGGTTGTTGTAGCCTCAAAAGGTAGTCCTTTCGAACAAAAAATCTGTGCTCTTCATTTCTTACTTTTTTATTAATCTTATTCTTTCTGAATTGTGAAGAATGCCATATATCTGATGAGAAATCCAAGAACATTTTGTTGTTGTTGCTAAAATGCAGACCATCTGTACCCTGGAGTACAGCCTCTCCCCATCTGTTGGCAGATGAGCCAATGTGCTGTGCTGGAAGCGCTGGATTCATGGAGGTCCTGCAGCCTCTCCATTTTCTTGTTCGTTTCCAATTAAATGAACACACTATTTAAGGGGACTATGAACCTCATGGGAATTCTGCATTTATTTGCATTAACTTCATGGCTGCATTAACATATGAGTGAGTCACAGGGTCTGGATCTAAGTAATTTTAAGCCAAGCCATTAAGCTACTCTATTATATTTTTGTGTAAAAGTGCATAATAAATAATGAGCCCATCAGATGATTCCATCAGTTTGGTTCACTTGATAAATATAGTACAGGACAAGTGGTAATCAATACTTAGCACTTAGTGCTTTTTCAGCTTGAGAGTGTTTTATGGGTGGTACTTAATTTAAACCCAGTTTATCAAACCTGGATTAGTCAGATTTCACTCCTATTCCCAAAAAGGTGTGGTAGCCTTCTCTCTGCTTCAGGATACCAAGGAATGGTGTTTTCAGAATAAATCGAGCAAACCTTTGACTTTGTAACTACATTCTGGACCTCAAGATCTTGAACGTAGTCACAAATTTTGGTGTATTTCACAGGTGGAAAGGCACCCACTAGTCAGAAAGCTGCTCTTTCAAACCCTGCTGCTCATAAAGATTCTGGGAACTTTCAGAATATCCTGCTTCTTTCGTAATGTTTTTATTTTACCTTTCTTTTGAGACCTTAGGCAAACAATGGTTTTATATCTTAAGATTCTCCTTCAGTTTTACTCCACTTCTATATATGTGAAATCCTATGCAATTAAGACATGAATTTGTCTTTGAATATTGGTACAGTATACTTTTTTTTTTTTAACACCCCTGGATTGTTTCTGAGCATAAGCGTATGCAACGTAGCACAACCAGTGTGTATGTAGCTTTGAAACTGCGCTCCTGTATTTTTGTTTTCACTCATGTAAAGGGTGAATAGGCTATACAGTGTGGCCCAAAATAAGCAGTAGACCATGTTTTTGCCTCCAGATTTCTTTGCCTCCCACGACTCTTTCCATTGCATCAGAATTCAATTTGATATACATGAATTAGGGAGGAGACACAGGTTGCTGGTATGCTTTTTCACATAGTTCACCTTGAATGTACTTCTCTGCAGCATTGTATTGCAGAGGTGCAGAGCGTTTACAACAGTGTCAGGGAAATCCAGTTTGGAGTGTCGAGGCATCTAATTGCAAAAGGCTAATACTTCTAAGTAACCATTTTGGTGTTAAAATCAAGCATATTAAAGGGTGCACTTAGGAAGATATATTAAAGGAGAAATCTCTGAAGCATTCCAATAACTGTAAATGCATCTGCACTCTATAGGCACCAAACCCAAAATTGCTTTCAAATGAAAGCTCTTACAATACATTTTTTAAACATGAGTGATATTAAAATTCCATGTTCTTTGCAGAGCAATTACATATTGTAAGTGCTTTGACTTTTTTTTTTTTTTTTTTTAGCAAAGATTTTCAGTTTGAAAGCTAGCTGAGGCATAGAAAGAGTGAAAAAGAAATTAAATAAAAGGAAGTGGGGGGTGGGGATGGGGTGAGCAAGGCTGGATGTCAAAACAAAGTCACACCTTCAAAGCCAGGACACAAAGTGAAACTGTCAGTCAGCCTGAGGAAAGTCAGAGGAAATAATATATGAATTGCTATTTCTATCCTTCTCTCTGAAATGCTATTAAATGTCATTAAAACAGAGGAGAATGACTTTTCAGAAAATAACAGGGAAATATATCTTGATAGTGTTCTCTCTTCACTTAAAAAAAAAAAAAATGCTGAGTGCATTCATACAGCTGTCAGAGCCTCCATGTGCTGTTTGCATATGTTTTCCAAGGTACATTAGGTACTAAGCAACATTTCATTTTGCATGTCTTTTTCATTAGATCTTCATTACTCTGTAATCCAGTCGTAGGCAACAGTGGACATTCCGTAGTCCAATATACAGTTAAAGATTTATCGTGATTTGGGAGTTTTGCTTATTTTCTTTTGTCTTTACAATGGTGATTGAACTGAAATTTCCCAGGCGTTGCTACAAACGCCAGGCACGCTGCTGTGGTAGTATGACAGAGCCCAGTAGGCGCCAATTCTGTCCTAGTTTTCATCTACAGAAAGTACTGGTCTGTTCTTTGAAGTGCTTTATGATTCATAGTAATAAATTTAAAGCTTTTTTGTCTTAAGCATAGTATATATGAAGTCAGTCTGAAGTCAGCAGTAGGGCAAAATGTTCTTCATTGGTCAAATGATGGAAAATGTTTGTGACAATTTTGAATGTGAAAATTATTCTACAACTATGATCATCATCCAGAAATGTTGATTATGTTTCTTGAGCATGGAATGTTAAGACTTTAAGGATTTTCATCGATGGCTCACAGCTGCCTTTGAGAATATATACTGCGATACAATATTAGCACTGTAGTCTTTCTGGATCATTTCTAATATTGTCACCAAAATTAAATGTTCTGCCCTTAACCTTAACTTCTGATAAATCAGTAATTGATTTTACATAGCAGACAGAGAGAAACTGAGCACAGAAAGATGTTTGCCTCCCCTTAGGCAAAGACAGATCAGAGAACATACTGTTCTCCCCAGTAGAGTCTAGCAGGGTCTGTTAGTCTTACACTTTAATTGCATTCAGCTGTATGGTAATAAAAGTTTTTAGCAAAGGAATTATGCTACTTCATTCTTGCAAACTTCACAAAAGGGGCTGTTTGAAACCTATTATGCAGTTATCCTACTGGTTCTGAGTATTTTCATGCACCTGTTGATTGTTTAGAAGGCACTGTTCCACTTAAAAGCACAGATCTCATATTAGAAGTAGTTTTCTACTTCATTATTTTTCAGCTTAGTAGATACATAGATGTATTATTTAAGTCATAATTCAATGCTGAAATGAGGACTTAATAATTTAACAAATCGCTACCAGATTTCATTCTTACAGCTTGGGGATATCCTGCAAAACCTTGGTTAGTTTAGATTTGCAGTAGCAATAGTGGACTTTTCAGGGTTGACTAAGTGTGTGTAGTTGCAAGTGAAATAGATGTCCCCGTGTCCTTCAAATATGTATCTGTGCAGTCTCTAACCATACCCATGAAGGGAAAATCTAGCTCATAAACCACCATGTTATTTTCACTGGTACATTACAATAATTTTTAATACACGTTATTAGGAGTTATTATTTCTTGTGTTCCAAAGAAATGTCCTCTGTATGTATTATTGTATCTACTTAATTGTTTGAAGACTTGCAAGATCTCAGTACTGCATCTTTAGCTTCTCTTAATGCATTTTCCATCGAGTGGAATGCACATCTGTTGGTGTGTATTTCTTTCCCCCCCCATTTACAAAAGGCTGGCTGGGTTGGGATATCGCCTGTGTTGATACAGATCTGTAGGAATCATTAACTTCCTTGGACTAGCTCCAAGTAATTGGAGCCCCAGTCTAATCTCTCCTGTTAGGTGTTCATTGCTACTCCTGTCAAGCAAAGACTATTATACTGCAGGCGTTTCAATACATTAAGTTTTTTTTTTTTTTTTAATGAGATATCCTGTAAATTATAACTTTGTATCTGGGTTTCAGAACAGTATTTCTGCTTCTTTATGATTTCCTTTAATCAGGCATTAGCCTGATGGATCTTGTAAGTCCAAGAGAAGTTGTAGGAATGTTGATGTGTGGGCAATAAATCTTGAACCAACTGCTTCCAGTTGTATGCTTCCCACCAACTGACTGTGCTGAAACAACAATCTTATTTTTAGAAGTGCAGCTTGCAGAAAAGCATTGTGTTCACATGAGCATGTATGGTTATCGTTAAAAACAAAACAAGAAAAAAACTAAATACATTGTAATATACAGAGATGCAATTGACTTATAAAAGTAGCAAACAAATATTTCTGAACTCTGCCCTGTAGTGCTCCTTGAAAAACTGACCAACTGGAGCAAATAGTGGGTAGAACTTGAGTCCAGTTGATAAGAAAGGAAAAACTTAACATGGACTCGCAAGTTGGACTGTGCAGAGTCTGAAATCCATCAGATACTGAGTACCAACCCAAAGAAAATAGAGCAAGCCATGTTGCTTTACTCACTAGTGCTCAGAATATTGGAAAATTAATGGTACCTCCATTCTCTCCCCCTAAAAATTAATCTATTAAGACTTTGTGATGATTTTTCTCTGTCATTCTCTTTCACTGCTCTATGAACTGCTGTATCTGTTGGAACACTTTATATATATATATATATAAATGGGGAATAAGGAGAATATGAAGGTTATTATGTCAACTGTGAAGCAGCAAGAAAATTACAGAAGAGTCTAGAAGTAGTAGCCATCATTACATATTGAAAAAGAGGTTGGGTTATGTAACGGGGCAAAAATCTCATTTAGTCAAAGTTCCTTTCAGAAGTCTTTAGTAAGACATCTCTTAATGTGAATCTGAATAAAGTCAGATAGTTCATTTTTTCATTTGCTACAGTACCGAATGACTTATGTGGTGGTTTCTTATTCCAGATTTAGAAACTGTGAAAACAGCTAATCAGAGCTACAAAGACAAGATTAGTTGGTGTTACTTTCCAAACATCAGTCTTGGAATTTATTTGGCTTAATATGTCTAGACTTAAAATGATAAGAAGCGAGTGTAGTGATGGGAAAATTTAAAATAGATTGTTACAATACAGGATAAATGGTGGCAAAAGTGGTTAAGTAATAACATCTGGGATTTTTTTTTAATATTCAGAAAATAGCTGAAATAGTTTTGTGCCTTGTTTGCATTCTTTCAAAATCACCAACTTGATCTACTGATGTAGGAGAGCAGATCTCTGATCTTTCAAGGCAGACGTTTCAAAGCTATCTTAGCCAACGTGGTGATAGCTCCAGAGATTGTTCTATTCCTCCTGCCTGCCATTTGATGAGTACATCTGAATTCATTACAGTCCTTTGGCTTTTAACATTCAGAAGCTGGCAAAGATCTATCTGTAATTCTGCCATAAAACCAGCTGAAAAGGAGAGGAAAAAAAATTGAATGTCAGAGCTGCAATCTTTTTTTACACTAACAGCATTTTTTCAGAATAGCACAAAATGGGGGAGAGTAGAGTCTGAACTTAGGTTTGATACTACTCAGAAGTAATAACTGGGGTGTGGGAGCGGTGGGGGCTACGGAATCTCATCCTGAATCTCCAGATAGTTTTGTAACCCATTGAATTCAATGGGTGACAGAAAAGAGGAGAAAGTAAAGCAAGAACTCAAGCGACGTGAAATGCACATAGAATGGCCAGAGAAATTCATGAAAGGACCTGGTAACTGCTGTAGAAGGAAAACATAACTCCTGCAACTGTATTTACATTTGAGAGAAAGATGCCAAATATCACTTGTAGCTTGCTGAAGATGACCTCCAAGAATATCTCTGCAATTAATATAAAAGCTGAAATCTTAAATGATCCAGTAAATAGGACTGTCCCTGCAGGAATAATCTCTACATTTCCAGCCTCAATGTACACAGAGAGGAAGAAATAACTAAGACATTAAAACAACTATGGAGTGCATTTGTAGAAATTAAAAAAAAAAAATCCTCTGAAAGTACTACGACTTTCTTGATTAGATATTGGATAAGCAGATTTAGCATCCTGCCAATGGCAAGTAGTGCACAGCTCATAAATAGGATTGTCTCTGTAGTTTTGCTCTAATTATGAGGAAAGAAATGAATTCCAGTATAGATTTGATTGAGAATTGAATCCAAGTAGTTGACTGCTTGATCCTTCTGTTGCATCCCCTGTATGAATGCTGTATTTTGCCCTTTAAGTAAGAAGTTTGATGAAACCCCATCCTGAATTGTCTTTTGTTTTAGTCTATACCTGCAGCAAGGCACTAAGGAGGTTATAAAAAATTAAGCTGCACAGAAGTAAAATACAAAAAAGTTGCAATTATTTTTTGTCACATGGAAGGAAGCATCCATAAAAGACACTTACTTCCACACCTCCTATGTATTTGCCTTAACATCCTACTATTAGAAAGCCATTCATCTGAGCATTACATTTTCAGAGATTCTTATCCTTTTTACATGGCAGAAATTGCAATCTGATCAAGTAAAATCTCTGAAATTTGGAAATTACATTTTGGTTTTTAAAAGAATGAAGCTCCCCATCCTCCCAGCCATAAATGTGTTCTAGCACATTTGATTAGCTTGATTGATCAATTTTAATAATCTAAGTGCTGAAAAATCAAAGTGGCAAAAATTTTAGGTAGCTGTGAGTTCATGCCACATGTAGCACAGCTACTTTACCTGACTGAAAATTCAGTTGCTGTTTTTTTCCTCGCAGAAAGCATTTTTCATTCCTAACCCTGTGTTTAGCTTTTATACTTTATGAACCAGTACCTTTGCATTATAAATACATACTGAGCAGTCTGTGTTCTGCTTGATAAAACTCTTTACTGACTGGGAAGGAGCAGACTTTGCTGGAGTAAAAAGTGGTCTTTTGAATTGTGGAAGTTCATCTGAATACTGAGCTCAGTGGGGTGGGAAAACTCCACTCCTACTAGCTGGGCATAGACTAGTGCTCGCCTTTGCAATGTGTGAAGCCTACCCCTGTGTATGCAACATGTCTGATGGAGACTGCGTCCCTTATAACTGTGGTTGTGTCTCTATGTTAGGCTCAGAGTCTTCCAGCAGCGCTGGCTCCTCAGGATCACTGTCACGAATACATCAGCCTCTCCAAAGTGCATCTCTTGTCCCTGGGGTGACGGCCAGCTCTTCAGGCAGCGTGTCCTACCCTGAGAATGGGATGAGTGGCCAGGTGGCACCCAGCAACACCAGCTATATCATTCTTCCACTTGAAGCTGCAGGGATACCGCCTGGCAGTATCCTTCTCAACCCACACACAGGTCAGTCCGATGCTCTCCTGCCTTGTACTGCCCTTCAGTGTTTCTGATGTCATCTGGGAACTCAGCAAATTCCTTGTTTCTAGAGAGTTTCTGGTGGAAAGTGATAAAATATAATACTCGTGTAGACCCAGGCAGGACTTTCATCTTGTAAAGTCCTGGCACTCCTTGGCTGTGAATCCTCTGATATCCCATTAACTTTAGTAAGGAAAAACACTCTTCCATATCGAGCATGCTGAGATATGGTGCAATTGAAATCTGATGCTCAAAGTTTTAGAGATTGTGCTTAGCAGTAGAAGAATTTCAAAAGGCTTAGACACGCTGCATTTGAATTAGCACTTCAGAGTTAATTTTCTTATGTAAGCTATGTGATTAGCAATTGTATTTAAATTGGAAGATTTGCGATAAGAGAAAGTTGTAATCTCCTCAGTTCTACATCGTTCTGGTAGTTAGCAGAACTGTGGTGCATGAACAAGGCACTCGCTGTCATCTAAGCACTTTAGAAACCACTCAGCTTGAACATGAGTGCTTGCTGAAAGTTTAAGGCAATTTGTTACCTCCTTGGTCCAGATAATGTTACGCTACTACTCTGCACAGTATTGTACTGACAGCATTAGAAGGGATCAGGGAGGTTGAGGCTGTGATGCTTCTTCAGTGATTTGCACTGTTTCAGTGACCATGACTAGCTGTACTGTCATCCTTAGCTGAATTATACTGGGTTTAAAATAACAAATTTCATACAGTGCACTGAATTTTCTGTTATGCTGGGAGCTGAGAGTTGAATTCTAAAAGATTTTTTTTCAAAGCCTTTAATAGAGCATTTCAGGAGCTTTTTATTTGGGGATTATTACTTATAACCAGTATTTTATGTATATTACACCTCTGTGTTTCAATATGTTAGTGCAAATGTGTAAAGCTGATCTGTGAGTTCACTAAAAATATTCTTCTAGTTAGAATTGAGTCAAGAAAAAACTGAAAATTGCAGCATTTAAGAAAAGCGCACTCTCAAAAAAATCAGATGAAGCTTTCCTTAGGCGTATAGAGATAAAGTATCTGGGGTTGATCAATATATATCAGCATATGTAAAATCAGGGAGGAGTTCTTTAAGTTCAAGCGTGCTAAGTTCTTTCCAGACAGAGGTGGCTTAGTAACGTGAGCTACGTTAACTTTTCTAAAGCTTTTAATGTTTGTGTAATTTTTTCAAGCTGTTACATTCTTGATATGAGAGCTTAATTGTGACAGCATAATTGGGTTTTTAGACCTTTCTTAAAAAGTCAAGTTATGGGAGAGGACTGAATGGTAGGTGGGCATAAGACAAAACCCATGGTTATGAATTTCCTTATTTCTATTGTGCTGGTAGCTGACAGTACTATCTGCAGCATCAGAATTTCTTGGTCAATACACAAGAAGGTATTTATGTGCTAGGTGGTCCGCTTCCATACAAAACCCAGCAGCCCTAGGCAGGAGTCCATCCATAATTCAAATGATAGGACTGAGAAAAACAAGAGAAAGGAATCGCTACTACTTCCAGCCAAACTGACAGCTCAGAGGTTGTGCATGTTCCTGGCCGTAGCAAGGATGGATGCTGCAACTCACCACGCTTGAAAGCCAGCAGAGCTGTTTAAAAGAAACATCTACGTATGTTTTGGCAGTCCAGCAATTTGCATCAGTTAGCTCGTAGTTTTCCCTGGTACCTTGGGAGTTTCTGTCTGCCATAGGCATAATGCCCATCACTACTGTCACTAGACCAGAGTACCTGGTCTTCCCTCCTTGTTTGCCTCATTGTCTGCAGAGGCATAACCAAGAGCTCCATGTGTGTTGTATGTTTAATATTCAGAGAGTGAGTGGGTTTTATGTACACATAATAGTGTGTTGTTTTTTGTTGTGTTTTTTTTTTTTTTTTCAAACCACATGTTTTGTTACTGTAGCTCATCTGTAAATATATGCACACTAAAGAAAATGGAGGGAGCAGATTCTTTTAAGGACTGAAATTCTCAACTCGAATGTATAGCTTCACGCTGTTACCTGTGCTGGAAGTCAGTCTGTACTGTAGTGTCTACTGTGTTTTAAAATGCAGCAAAATACATGCTACAAATTTGCCACTCTTTGGGCTCAAAATCTTTGCATCTTATTACAGTAACATTACAAAAGAAGCTCTGTAGGGAGGAGACATAGAGATTGCTGGATGCTGTGCTTGACTATCAAAATGATGGATGCTGTCAGAAACATAGATGAAGAGAAGACAGTTTAAAGAAAAGGAAAAAAGAGCTTTGTTTCCTGTAATGAATAGATTTTTTTTTTCTCTATGTTACATCATTCTTTAGCTCTTTATTCTTCTCTTGGAGAGTGGTTGTTTTCTACCTTCTTCTCTCTTTTGATCCTAACATTGTGTCCTTTAAAGATCTTTGCTTCCTTTCACACTGCATAGTCACTGACTGTGCAAGCCTCTAATGGCATCCAGAGATGCTGTCAGTGCCTCCCTGCTCTCATTATACTGCTCAGCTCCTTCTCAGGTGTTGGCAACCCATGCTTTCTTTTCCATATCTACAGTTTTTTGACTCCTCTCCTTGAGTTTAGCCCTCTTCTTCTTCAGATAGAGAAGGTTCTGGCATGCTTTGGAAAGGGACCATTTATGTTCCATCTATGTTCTTTTACTCTCCATGTCACCTGCCTCGCCAGTCTGTTTTAATCTTTAAAGGATTCCTCTTGACATGTTCTCTGACTTAACCCCTTTGACGATCTGAGGGCATTTATGTTTCATTCTTTCTCCTTCAAGTGACATTGCAATCTTTGTCCTTCTCTCAGGGCCACAGTTCATAACTTACATATGTCTTCCCTGTTACCATCTGATCTTGCCTTTTCATTTCCTATTTCAAAATTTCTTCTTAAAAGGTCTTTTTTTCATCTGTAAAAGCATTGCTGGACCTTTTCTCTTTCAGTTCTGTCATCCTTTGCTAAGCCACATGAAATGTTCTTTATGGCTTCCCTTCAGTGTCTGGCACAGGCTCCAGGAGCCTGCTACCCTGCTCACCCAGTCTGGCTCCCAGGGGCCCACTTACTGCTTTTGGACTTTTCTCATAAGCCTCTGCCACGGTGGTTTGCCCTTTGGACAGCAGTCTGTGACGTTTTGGTTACACGTGTTTATTCTTTGCAGCTTTGTGCCACGTTATTTGCCAGCAGGGTCACAGTTGATTCTTAAGGAGAAGATAACCTTTAACTAAACTTCGACTATCTCTTTTTGTATTGTGGGACTTGAATCTCCCAAATCCATGAGGAGACACCAATTAGAAGTGAATATGTGTTAAATGCTGCTCATAAGTGTCATCACAGCCTTCCCCAATCTCCTAAAGTACTTCTGCAGCCTGAGACTCCCAGCTGAAGGTGGAGGGGGACACACATTCCTCTCCATGCCATTTTCACCCAGGGTCTTCGTAGCAACAAGCAGGAAACCATCTAATGCACAAAACTAACCTGTGCTTACCTTTCACTTGCTTTGATCATTACCTTTCTCACTGAGTGTGACTTAATCTAGAAAATGTGGAGAGAGAAGGCAAGGTTTCTTTAGCTGTTTCTTCTCGTGGTTCTGACCACAATTAACGAGAGGAAGGAACCGAAAGGCACAGGCTGATGAATAGATAGAATAAGCAGAGGCGCTACCTCTGCCAGAGGTGGCATAAAAATCAGAAGTTTGTCATTTCAATATTACTCTGTCACCACGTTCCTCCAGATCTCCCATTTTATCTCAAATAATCCTACTTCAGTTACCTACATTGTTATCACTTCATGGATAAAATTTATTCTTTCTTATGTAAACATATAATTCCTTTGATTTATGAATTTATGATAGAAGTGAAGAGAAACTGAGGTCACAGAAACATGTTGCCTACAGAGGAAAACCATTTCTTTTTGGTTTTCCTCTGCAAGGCAGTGACTTGGGTAAAGATAATTTTTTACATTGTTTTTTCAGGATTGCTTTCCCCAGCTAAAATAGCCAAAGCAGAGTTCAGCAACTTATACGTTGTTATGTACATACCAACTTCTGCCCTTAGTGGAAATGTATGTAAAAGATTTTCACAGATATCTTAAGTGTTTCTTCCCTGATAACTTCCAGGGCTGCCTCCTGTAATTACTTAGGACACCAGTCTCAAGAGAACAGCATAGTTATTACAGTGTGTAAATAAATTAGTAACAATCTTTTTTTTTTTTTTTTTACTTCTATGTATATGAAATACAGTGTGTCAAGAGTAACTGTATACATTTAGCTGCTGTTGTGCAGCAATAAAATGTACATGAATATCCTCTGCCTCCAGTGTTTGTTCCAGAGTTCAGTTTTAGTATTAATTGATTCATCGTTGAAAGACTTCAAGTAACCATAGCACCTGAGTCATCTTATAGTCATGGCAACCTTTACTCACTCCCTGGAAATTAGTACTGCCAAAACAAATGTGTTATCTGCCTTGCATGCAGGAAAAAAAAATCAAAAAATAGATGGCCAATACTGTAATGAGGCATTGAGAGTAACAAGCGCTTTACTGTTGTAGTAGGTCAGTTAGTGATCAGTTAAAGCAAACTTCTGTGCTTTCATACAGAAAACAGAACATTTTAAAAAGTGTTCAGCAAAGGAACGATGTTGTTTTGTTTCAGGTCAACCATTTGTAAATCCTGATGGGACTCCGGCAATATACAATCCTCCCAGCAGCCAGCAGACGATGAGGAGCCAGATGGTGGGACAGTCTCAGCAGCAGCCTTCATCCCAGCAGCCTCAGCAGGTTCAGCAGCCACAGCAGCAAATGGCAAGTCACCTTGTCACACAGGTAGGTGTGGTGGCCACTGGAAAAAGAAACGAAGCTCTCAGGGAAATGAAGAATGATCGAAGGATTAGAGGAGGGAAGGATGCTGCTAGACAAAATATCTTCTGTTCTTTTCTTTTGAGACAAATGGGGCCCATGATTTGTACTTTCAACTTGGATGAAACAGCTGGAGAAGGAAAATTCCTTTTTAAATTTCATCTAAAGGATGGTTTCATTTTCAAAAGGACTGTTAAGCTAGTTGGTGTATGTCTACATAGTCTTTAAATTTCTTTTGGAAAAATTGCCGTGTAAGTGAAAGCTGAAGCATTCATTTTCAGATTAGTTCAGTCTGTAGTTCTGTACAAATCGCTGAGAGCAGAGGCATGGGAGACAGATCTATATTGACTCTTTGCTAGCCAACTTTCCATGGCTTTGAAAATAAAAGTGTATATTAATGGTTTCTCCTTCTTAACGTTTAATTACTCTCCACATTTTCTCTATTTTTATCAATGTGTAGGTTTATACCATACTAATAGTAACCCTCTTAGTAAATTTGATCCCTAATGCTAGTCGACCATTAGCGGTAGTGTGCAAAATTTTACAGTACTATTCTCATTATGGATTTCTTCTCTTTCGGTAAGAGGGTTGTGGTGTGCAACATAGGTAGAGGTTACAAGAATATTAACACAGACCAAACAGACCTGGAGATTTTCATCACCACCATTCCTGGGGTAGGGTATTGACCACTTTCTTGGCTGCAACACCTGCCAAGCTGAGGGCAGAACTGAAACCCATTAGTGATAATGTGGGAGGGGAAGGAGGAGAATTTGAACTGCAACTTTTCAGAGTTTACCACTTTGTGGATCTTTTAGGATCCTTGAGAGCTATATGCTTGCTTGGCAGCTCTAGCCAGTCACACTTCCACAGAGTTCTCCTGATGTGTGAATTGCCATGGAACTTTCTCTGTCCATCTCAACAGCAGTGGGGTTGAGTTCAAAAATTCAAACACAACTTGGGGCCCTGCAAACTCTTCCATTTCAGGTTATATCAGGCCTGAGCTGTAGGTAGCTCTTTCTTTTCTGCCCCAACAGAAAGACCCACAGCCTTCTGCCTGTGCAATACGCACTGGCCACAACCCCACTCCTAGGTGGAAGCTCTGGAGCTACAGCAGTAGAGGGGAACAGCAGCATCGTTTAGGCACAGTGCCATGGTGCTTCAGCTCCTTGGATCCACAGCTCTGGATGGCGGTGCCATGGCCAAGTGTGGGCAGCAGGCTTTCAGTCTGGCTCAAACTTAATTTTGTGGATTACACGCCTGCTTTCTTAGGGTGGACTGCAGAGCAGGCAGAGGGAACTACTCCAGTGAGAATCCTGTATTCTACTTGCTCCCAGAGCAGCCAAGATCTACTGTATTTTTTGTGGTATTATAATTTGGCACGTTTTCATTCCAGGTTATCCCGCAAGACAATGTTTAAATTCAGTGAAGTTGGTCTGATTTTTATGGGTTTGGACTAATGTTTGTGGCTTTTGTGTCTGAATTTGGTCTCAGCAGTTTTAGAAGAAGGAGGTGGTACCAAACCTGTGTAAGATTCAACTTAAAAGAGAGATTAAAATAAAAGGAATAGTGAAGCTATTCCAAGGTAGTAGTGCTGTAGAAAATTGTTCTTTTACTCAAGTAAACATCTGCTCCGAGCTGACAGGCCTGTCTCTGTTGTTAATTCATAGCTTGTTTTTCTGAATTTTTCTAGCTATTATGTTCTGCTAAAGCAGCTTTACAATCAGAATTCATTTGTCTGTGACACACTCAGAGTTAAATCAATCATTATCAGCAAAATCCAAATGTATACTTACACTATGGTGCTCTTCCATTTTCTCTCTGTAAATTAAATGTAGAATCATAATTTTGGCTTTGCTTCACATCAGTAATAAGGTGTAGCTGCGGCTTTATTTAATCTAACAGCCGTCAAATATAAGAAAATAAGCAAAAAAATCTGTAATAAAGAATTGTTTGTGAAAAACTAAAACGAGGACTAAAATCACAGTCCCTGACCTCTTGTACTGCACTGGCGATGAGTCACCTGCATTTTCAGAGCTGTGTTTGAGACCTTTGTTCTCATTAACAGAGTTTGTTGTTGTTATCTCTCTCGCTAAGTGGGTTGTATTTATTGTTTTTCACTGTGTTTATTTTGCAGCCTGTTCAGGCAATGCAGCCATCTTCTCAGTCAGTCCAATATCCAGCAGTTTCTTATCCTCCCCAGCATCTCCTGCCAGTCTCTCCAACGCAGCAGTTTTCTGTGGTACTAAAGACTTTTTTATTTTCCTTTACTTGAAGTTGGGTGTGTGAGCATGAGAGCCTCTGGGGAGGACCACGAGGGGCTTCCCACATGAGAGCCCCATCTAAATCCCTGTTGGCTTTAACACTTTTTGATACTGACAAGCATTTTGTAACAGTGTCCCCACTGATTCTAGTTATCCAACATGGACAATGAAGTTAGGAGCAGGGTTCTCTACCTCGTTAGCAGAGCCTCCAGAAAATGTTCTGTTGTGCCTGTGGTAGGAGACTGTGTCTCCCCACTTTGTCAAGGGAACTTAAATTGCTCACTTGGGTGTTTGAGATTTGGATATTTTCCCCCCTTATGTCCACAAGGACTGGAGAAGAGACCTCTAGAAAATCACTATACTAAATCTGCTGCCTGAACTTATTCCCTGATCATACCAGAGCACTTGGAAAACAGAGTATTGGTGAGCCAGCTGCCAAAGGTGTGATACTATCATGCATCATGACAAAGCACTAATGGCCTATGTATAATAAAAATAAATAGAGTGCACTTCTGGTGTCTGAATCTGGCTTGGTGCTTATAGGGCTAAGATTATACTGTTGTAAAATGAAGCTGATATTTTAAGAGGCACTACAAGATTTTTATTTTTCCGGTTATTTTCTCTCTTGCTCTGGTAATCCTGTTTGACGGATTTTTCCCAAGGTAGAGGTGTCACCTAGTTATAGTAAAAGATGGAAACAAAGCTGAATGGATCCCTGCAGCTAGAATAGTATTATTAGTTCATGGTAGACGAACAGTGCCATTTAAAAGACAGGAAAAAATGTCCAGTGCTGAACAGAAGTTGGATATCTCAGCGCTAATTCCATTGAAAAGTATCCTGCAGGCATCTCAGGTTGTTCTAGCAATAGTCATACCTAGGCTGATGTTTTTAGTGGCTAGCTTAATAGTGAAACTTCATCTTCTTCATGAAATTGTTTTCTCAAATGCTGAATTAGTGACTTTCATAGAATCATAGAACTTTAATATACATTACTTTAATATACATTACACACAGTGTGTTAAATTGTAAGGTTTTGAAGCTCTTGGTCTCTGTTGTGCAAATCCAGAGACATTCCAGGTGCAGCAAAGTTTCTCCTTGAATTTGTTTGCAGTCATTTGCCATCCGGGTAATGAATATCCTAGCTTTTTAAAGAAAGAACTTCAAACAAACGACTTATGTGTCTGAATATGGATGTAGGGTGATGCTAAATTTAATAGTGCTCCTTTCTTATGCCACCTTAAATTCTGGCCAAGAGCGTTTAAAATGTTTGCCCATGGTATCTGCTTTCAGAGTGGAAGGGTGAGTCTCTGGAGCAAGTGCTTGTTGAAGTGCCCTCCACAAAGAGCCCCTTTTTTCTACTTTGAAGTTTCCTGCCAAGAAATACATTGTGCAGGATCGTTTTGGAGAGTGAATACTACAGGGATGTCAACACAATCAAAGTGGCTACATTTAAAAATAGCATGGATATTCTAAATAAAAATGATTTCTGTATGCTTGTTCCCTATCCCTGAGGAGGGAATAAGGAAGGGACTGTAGTCTGCATATTAGCACACGATGTAGTTTTATGATGGATTTACTACTATATAGAATACATTTTAATGATGGGTATTTAAGTCCTGTAATATGGGCACAAATGAAGATGCACAGAACCACATTTGCAAGTCTTTGACCTTCATAGAATAAACTTGAGAGATGATTTTGTATGGATCTTTTTGCAAGACTGAACAGATACTGTCTAGAATCTTTGTATCATTACTAGCATGTAATGAGACTTAGGTCCATTGACTTGATTTGGTATGTTCAACCTACCATAGATTTTCTTGCCCCTCCAGTCAAATAAAGAACTTGTTTCTTTTCAACACTGAATAAAAAGTCTTGAAAGAGTAACTGAAGGCTTAGCTTTTTCACCTTCTCTGTGTTTGCAACCTTGGATTTTTCAAAACAGTCCAAAAAGGAAAAGGTCTGCACCTGAATCCTACTGAATTCCTCTTGAGATCGTTTTCAAACACAGGTGAAATTACCAGCATGTCTTTGGCTGAGGAATTCTGTGTTTGGGGGAAGAGGTATTCATCATAAAGTTATTCTTGTGCCCTTTATATTGAAAATGTCGTCTTCTGAACACTGTAAAGTTCACTGTCATTTAGGGGGAAAAAAGGGCGTGGGGAGGGTAAAAGCCAAAATAATTGGCCTTTGTGCTAATCACCTTGCAGCCTAGAAGTCTTTGTCAAAGCATTTATAGTCATTTTCATTTTAATTGCCTCCATTTTTTGTAGGTGTTCGTGCAAAGTTTGGCACTTACTTGAGCTGAGCAATTCATTTTCCCCTCATGCTCTGATTGAACCTATTTTGTTTTGCTAATTTGTGTAAGTGTCTACCACAGATATCATATCTACATCATTTTCTACTGCCTTTTGCCCTTCAGCGAGATGACATGACAACACAGTTTAACCAGATGAGCTTGAGTCGCCAATCATCAGGAGACAACCCTGAATCGCCTTCTGGCCCTGTCTACCCGTCACCTATCTTACAGCAGCCTGCCCAGCAGACGGGTTACATTATGGCTTCCCCAACTCAACAGCTTCCCCCAGGAGGCTTCACAGGTTCAGGTCCACCGGTGTCCCAGCAAGTGCTGCAACCACCACCACCACCCCAGGGCTTCGTGCAACAGCCACCACCGCCTGCTCAGGTAGGCAAAACCTTTGCTTGCTTCTGTCGATAGTTTGGCATGGTGCTCTTTGTAATGTCAGAAAAAGAATATAAAATATATTCTCCAGGTTCTTGATTATTATTGTTTTTTTCCTGCCCTGGTAAAAGCTTAGCAGATTTTTAGGCAACAGGAAACTTGCAAAGCTTCTATCATTTCCTGGGTTTCAGCAATTCCTTCCCTATCCCCAAACGATTTTCTGAACATATGTTCATACTCCAGGACACATCTGCACATGAATATGGAGGAGGAGGGTGAGTAAATATCTGTAGTCCCTTTTCCCTGTATATATACACCAAAAGAGCAACATACACATCAGCCCAGGTAGTCGTTAATCATATTTAATTGACTTGAACATGTGAGATGTCACAGATCAGTAATTTTTACTGTCTTCTTGAAGACTGATTATGTTTTACTGTTCACTACCAAACATCTCTACTTGTCTCCTGGGTACCTTTACAGAATATTGAAAGTGATTACTGTCAAGAAGTAAAATGCACAGATGACTTTCTGGCCCATTTTCAAGGCACACACTTTAAAAAGCCAAATTTCTTATCCAATTATGGATAACTTCATTTAAACTCTACTTTAAAATGGTGTTAATACTAAGTCTCCTGTTTTCATTTTATCCTTTTCAAGAAAGTATTTTAAAAAAAAATAAAGTAAAAAACCTCAACATTTCTTTTAATGTCAAAGTAATTTAAACCCTACTTTTTTTGTTTGCCATTTCTTTCTGAAAATCTGCAATTCTTTGTTACTTTGATTCCTTATTGCCACATTAATGAAGGATTTGTGCTGTTATAATGCTTTAAGTGGGCTAAAGATCTAGTGTCTTGCTAATTAAAAATAAAATAAATTGGAGGAATACTAGATACTCGCATCCCATAGAGGACTGTGACATCCATTGTTTCTGTAGTTAGAAACTATACACCCATTTTTCTGAGAGAAGGCTTAAGAAAAATAATGTTAAGGAGCTGAAATTCAAAATAATGTTGTGATTTTTTTTTTAAATTGAAAATACTGCTAGGAAAAGGTTTCAGTGTTTGCCAAATGTAGATTTATCTTTTTTTTTTTTTTAATTTTGAGAGGAAAAAATGACTTGAGCAGAATCCGCTGATGCATCCCGCTCCTTGTCCAGACTGTGTTTTCTAAGTGAGTAAGCAGAGGCTGCCCAGCGTTCTCTCCTCACATCTTACCCCCGGTGCCATCAGTGTTTTCAAGAGGTGTTTAACGAAGCCTCACAACACTTCTAGTGAACCAGATCAGTACGAGCACCTCCATTTTACGAGCTGTCATTGCAGCCCAGCAAAGCAGCGAGTTTCACAGCCCTGCAAGCCCAAATGTATAGCACACTTGGGTCTCTGCCTAGACCCCCTTCAGTTGACCTTGAGGGGGCTTTTCTGAGCTTACCTCAACGCTTGCCTGCATATGGCTGTGTGTTGGTCATCTGGGGGTTGAGTGGTGGGACTTTCCCCTTGGGATGTGTAGCTGGGTGTAGGGTTTTCACCCAGACTAGCTTAGTGACACTTTGTGAAGCTGTTTTCCATCATAAATACTTGTTCTGTTGATACTGGTGGGACAGAGAAACTTCAGAGGACAAGTGATGAGGAGGTGCCTTTTCATCCATAGGCTGGTGTAGGACCAGTACTATACTACTGGTGTGTCTAATGGCTGCTCTGTCTCTGTCCATACCACTAATGTGGTATGTACAGGGGCTTTCCTCCTACATTGTAATAAACTGGAGAGTTACTGAGGGGAAAAAAAAAATCTTCTAGGTTTGCAGCAACTTTAGTTATTTCCTTAGGGGACAGTTTGCCCTCAGGGAGGGGTAGAAAGCCGCAAAATTCAGAGTTGTCAGCTTCCTCTGCGTCTGTTACACGTGCACACCATTCATTTCCAAGTTGTCACTTTCTAAGTCCATCTTGTCCTTGTCTTGTCCAAATATATGTATGGAAGAGGGTGCATGGGGGTCAGTCCCTGTTGCCTGTGTTCATATGTCGTGAAAGTACAGTGACCTTGGTCTGCTGGGGAGGGAGACAGGGCAGCAGCTTTTTTGCATCAGCATACACAGATGGGAAATTCTGCTAGAATATGGCATGGTGTTTTGGGTGCTGCTCACAGCATGTGTACCACAAATAGGGGATCCCTCTTACAGAAAGCTAAGGGAAGCCTTGGGAAGTAGTAGTTCTGACCACCCTGACCAGCTTTACCAGTTCAACTTGCTGGGCAGGGCAGCTAGGCCATGATGCCCTCCCCTGCCCATGGCAAAACTTCTCTGTGGCACTGGTTATTGCCAATCTGAATTCCCTGTTACTCTTTTGCACTCAGATGCAATACTAAGCTGGTTTCAGATGCCAAAGCAGGTAGTCTGAGGGAGGCTTAAAAACAGAAAAGCAATAAAGATAGTAATGCACACAAAACATTGTGATGCATTAATCAATGCAAAATAATCAATGTAAAAGCACTTTTATATCTTAAATGTTCCTATTGAATTTATACCAGTAAAAGAGAGGCTTGACTCTAATGGCTAATTAGTTCCCGTAAATGCATTGCTGAAAAGGTTCTAGTAGATTGGCTGTGGAGCCTTCTATGCTATTGGAAAATATGAGAGCAATGAAAATTTGGGTAGAAGTCCTGTGAGTATGAACTTTTGCTTTGGGAGCTGAAAGAAGGAGCAAGAAAAGCTCTCCAAGCCTTCAAACCCAAAGGTACTACATTAAATTATTAGCTTTTGCATTAAAGTTCAATTAAATATGGCTCTACAGCCGCTCTCCAAGATAACGTATCAAAGCAGAAGCAGACTGAGTTTGGAAGGACATATGCCTAAGAAGTGGTGAGAGAACCTCTTACGCTTCTTTTGCCACTGCCTTCCTCATAGCTGTTCCCCAGTTTAACAACAGAGTCATGATTTAATAACCTGAAAATAGTGATCTGTCTTTGTTCAGCTAATTGGAAAAGAAGAGAGAAAAAAAAAAAAACCACCTTTGTCTGGGTTTGCTGAAAGGAACTTTTAGCAGCAAATTCATTTGCTTTCTGTATTGCAGATAGCAAACATCTTCACTTTCTCAATTTTCTTCTCTTTCTGATGTTTCTTCTGTAGCACGTACGGGCTCAAACACTTCAATAAGGGTCCACATTAGTTTCTGGCAGCATTCTCTCATTGGTGCTTGTCATTGCTTAGCATTTGGTGCTTCTAGTTTCTGCCTCTGCAAATGAAGAAATGGGAAAACTGCAAGTACTATGACAATGAGAAGGCATACGCTCATTTAAAAGTTATTTCCACCTCTGACTCGCTCTTTGTGAAAGTTATACTGGCAAAATGATGTCCAAAAATGAGATGGCATGAATTCTCAGAGAGGCTGGTAGAAGTAATACATGTTGAGGGATTTTTCACCTGAATTAATTCTGTAATCATTAATTTGAGCTGGCTCTTTGCAGAACTCCCCTCCTAGAGACTACACAGCTATCATAAGACAAAATCTTTATTCATAGCATGTCTCCTGTAGGAGACACGAAAAAAGGTTGGGGAGTCAATTTGGAGGCAGAAATCCTGCATGTGGGTGGGTCTTTTCTTGATGATCTGATACAATGGTATTGGAGGACGTGCCTGCAGGTGTTGTACACAAGCCATTATTTTTTTGTTACTGTTATTATAATTGCTATGGACGATGAGAGGAAGAGAGAAATCCTTGATGAAAGGCTCAGCCCAGTCAGTAATGATATTGGGAAGAAATGTACTTCTGTGTTTCAATACATTATTGTGGTTTCTGTTGTCTTCGCTCCCATTTTATGTAACTGTAACTGCTGTTAGCAATAGTGTCAGCATCACTAACCATCTGGATGAAGGTGTTAATCCAAACCTAACTGGATATCAGCAATGTTAAGAGAAGGTAGAATACCTATGTGATGACAGAATCAAGCTGTGAATCAGTAGAGAGATAAGCTAGGAAAATAAAAATCAGTCTGAAAGACATGTGGAATTGTATTCCTACAATGAGGAAATAACGTACCTGTGAACTTAAGGGAAGTTGTTAGAGAGCAGTCTGAGAGACACCTGGGCTGATAATGGATTTTGAACTGTATGTGGACAGAACAAAGTAGAAAGTTAGTGCTGTGTTGTGTCTCTGCCCATCACCTAGAGACAAAGCACAGTAATAGGAGGAAAAAGTAATGGCAGTTCATGCCATGAGTGTCTTTGAAGCAATGTGCCCAGTCCTGTTGCAGTTTAAGTTCTATTAAAAAAAAATAATAGATAAAATAGAGATACGTTAGAACGGTCAGCCTCTAAACAAAGAGGAGATTGACATTCAGAATAAGAACATCCCAGACAGAAAAGATCATCTGTCAAATATTTTCAGGGTAATTATTACAGAGGGGGGATTTTTTATCATGTCAATGATTAAAATCGTAAGGTAATGCCTTTAGGCCAAAGAAGGCAGCATCTATTTAGGATGTGGTCTCAGATGGGCAGGTTTTTTAGGGTAACCATGTAGCTGTGTTGGCATGCTTGTTAATATAGTGGAAACTTCTCAGTTCTGTGAATGAAATGTCATACTATCTAAAGGTTCAATGTGTGCAGTCACATGGGAAAGCAATTCAGATATAATTTGGCATTTCTGTAGGCTTCAACAGAAACGTAATGTTTTTTGTTGGAGAGCACATAAGCAAGATATTAGTAATGTTGATGTAATGGGAAACTGAAAATTCAGGAGGGTCAGAGTAGATAATGTAAGCAGTACTTGTTATTTCCAATCCCTCTAATTTCACTGTTCACTAAAGTAATATCAAAAAGGACAAATAAGATGTCTCTGCTACCGAAATATAGATGTACTCAAGATAAATGAAAATGGATCCTTCCATACCCCTCAATCACCCAAGACCTATTTTATCCATGTCTATATTTTACACCAAGCCATTCTTTTAATGTCTGGTCTTTTCTCTGCAAGTCGTATGTGTGTGATTACTAGCAAATTCATCCATTAATCTTTTGAAATTAAAAGATTTTTTACCTAATACTCCTACCACTAACATTTTTCAGGGTGATAGATTGCACTCTGATAAGCTTCTAAATGGGGTATATAATAAATGTGTTACATTCCAGTGAATTGAGAAGATGAGAGAAAACCCTTTGACTAATTCTGAAAAGTTAATGTGTAATTAAAAAAAAAAAATCAAATACACTCAATGTTTCAGTGTAAGTACATGTTTTGGCACTGAGCATGTTCAACTATTAAACTTCACTTCAAAATATATACTCTTTAGTCTGTGTTTTAAAGTTTATACCTACAGACTATTTCCACAAGAGAGAATTCACACACATTTCTGTGTTTTCAAATATCTAGGGGCTTGTCTGCACAAGGAAAATGAGGAAGTTGAGGGTAAATCAAATAAATTTAAATCCTTTAAGTGAGATTAAGCTGCAGCCAGGACAAGTGGGAGTATTTCCAGAGGGGTTTAATATCCTTTAATTTGTAGAGTACTGTAATAATAAAAAAAAAAAAAAAAATGAGAGGATATCTAATCTGTTCCTCTGCTCCAAGGCAGGATCAACTATGTATCCTGACTTTACTTAGCTTAAGTCCTCTCACCTCCTTCAAGTCCACTATTATAGAGTCTTGCTGAGAGCAGTCAGGTTTCCACATGATGAGTTTATCACATCAAACTGGCCCGATCCCTTATTTATGCTGCTGTGATGTTTAAAGAGTGTTTTTGCGCCCTAAATGTCTGGGTCTACTTTCCTAACACCTTGTGGGTTTTCTTTGCAGAGAAACAAATTCATGGTGATTTTTGTCCATTTTTTACAAGGCATTTTGCTTTGGTTACTTTAGTCTGTAAGAAAACAAATGACTCAAGGGCAGGCTGTAGCCATTAGGTGTTACCTGGTGTTGTCTGGAGAGAGGATAGCTTACAATATTTTGCAATCAAAATATTCTTGCCTTTCTCATATTTGTTTGAATGTAGCTATCAATACTGTTGGGGTAGGGGGTAGGGACTGTGGTTTTTATTGATTCAAGAGAAAATTAATAGACCTTGAAAAATAAATAGGTATTCAACTTTTTGAGTGACAGGTGATATTGATCGTCAGTCTGTCTGGGGGTTTCACTTCACCAGCATCACCTAGTCCAGTTGTGTTGATCCCGATACTATTTCCACCATACTTATTCATTAGTCTTTTACTTGCCCAATTAGTCATCCATGCCCTCTTCTCATCTATTTTTTTATCTGTGCTTGTTCTCTTTCATCCAACATAGTATCTAGGAAAATTTCTGATCTTTTTTACAATGTCCTCTCTGTATACAAAATAATGCAGTTACCTTTACTCCACTAATACTTTCCTTGATGGGTAATCAAATTGAACGAACTCTTCTGGGAGCATTCTCTCCATGCAAATGAAAGTGGCAAAAATAGTTCTAAGCTTTGTATGAAAAAAACAAAAGCATTTTGTATGACTTCGTAGATGTGTCTGAGTAGGATAAATGCTACATGCAAAGAAAAAAAAATATTGTATGATTTATAAAGAAATGCTGACAGACGTGGCAGAAGTCATGAGAGAAACATCATTCAAGCCTATGTTCCTCTGCACTTTGCTGGTACCATAAGCTGCTGAACTTTGTGAGGTAGCTGGAGGAATCAACTGTGGCTGGAAATGAAAAATTTTGAGTGCTTTGAACTTGCCAAGGGTCAGTTGAAAACTGTTTAGCTCAGATGTCTCAGTCAACAGGATATAGCGTGTGAAGGAAAAATCTTTAGCTCCATTCACCCTCAAACTTCATGTTCAGCTACGTGATAAGGTGATGTAGTACACATTATTCTATAGTAATAATAATAGAAAAAAGAAGCAGAACTTGCTGAATCAATACCTACCTTTAGCTCCTGCAAGAAAACAACTATGATTGTTTTTGCACACCGAATGCAAAAGAAGCTTTACAGGGAAACATTCACAAAAGGAAGGATGTAGCTATTAAAAGTGGGAATTTAGTAAGTTTCATACAAGTATTACAGACATATGGATTCTGTCTTTCCCTCTCTCACACCTACGTATATTTTTACTCCAGGCCATTCCAACAGAGTTCACTTAGTGGTTTAATATGCTGCCTGTGTGCATTATGTTGATATGGAAGGTGTTTGCATCTATTTTTCTGCAGCATTTGATGTTTTACTATGATTTCTTTAGTATAAGTCTGTAGTTTTTTTATGCATCCTATATGTTTGTCTCTTCCAATTACATCTATTTTCCATCTGTTTCTTAAAGAATCTGAGGGCGAATTTGGTTACAATCCTTTTCCTAGCAAAGCTGGAAACAAGCAGCAGTGCTGGAAGAGACATGATGCCAATCTCTCCTCTTGATCACTGTTACCACTAATATGCTTTCCTTTAACTCTCGATCCTTTTGCATTTTTGTTTGTAAATCTTTGAGTTTTACAGTATGTAGTTAGCAGCTCTTCCCTCTCTCTGTTTGCAGATGCCAGTGTATTATTACCCATCTGGTCAGTACCCTACCTCAGCAACTCAGCAGTACAGACCCATTGCCTCAGTTCAGTACAATGCACAGCGGAGTCAACAAATCCCGCAGACTGCACAGCAAGCAGGTATTTACATCTGTTACTCATTTCTTCAGCTACTCATGGTGCCTTTTGCTGGTGAAACCAACCAGTTGTGTTTTAATTTTGAATATGAGCAGTAGAGGAGAAAGTTGGTCACTGTTTTCTTTGAAAATATGGTGAAAATTACAAATTGAGGCACTCTTTACTTGGAGGCACCAAGCAATGGAAGAATGGAGATTGCATTCTCCACCACTGCTGTCCTGCACGCAGTGCCATGTCCTCAGTGTCAGTGCTCCACGTGACAGGGCACAGAGAGAACATGAGCAGTCATACTGCATCTTCAAGCTGACAAGTTGCAGTTTTGTCCTTCATCATGCAAACTCCCCAAACATTTGCAAAATGAGAGATGTTCCGGTTCTACGCCATAGGTTTGCATCAATGCAGACCGGGCCGGTGCTGTTTGTCATGGTTGTGCTCCACCACCTTCTGCTTTACCTGAGCCTGGGGAGCAGCGAGGTGGTCCGTGTGGTTGGCAGCTGGAGGGACAAGTTCCCGCAGGGATGCCCAGCTGGAAGGGGGGCCGTTACACTGTAAGAGAGTGAGTAGCAGGTCTCACAGTGAACCGGTCTCTTTTCCTGCTGTGTCATGCCACTCCCGATGACGCCAGTGTAAGAGGGACATAGGCAGAGTTGGGCAGCTGCATGCTAGGGTGGGCGGAGGTTGTGCTTGTGAAAGGATCCTTGCATTTCAAGTGAATAAACAGCTCTTCTGGCTTTGGAAGTTTTTGTTTAAGTCATCGGTTACCTGTTTCTTTAGTGCACGCCTTCCATCCTATGGTGTCTCAAACAGTAACCCCAAGGAGAGGGTGTTGTTTCCCAGTAGGGCTTGCAATTACAGACGTGCTGGGTAGGATAAAGCATTCATCTTTCTGTCTGGGTTTGACAGAAACTCTTCTGAATGGCAAAGCAGGTTCCCTGCAAAGGCATTGATATGAAAGCCTTTTAAGATGCAAGTCAAGAGCCCAGACACAAGATGTGAACAAGACTTATGGGGTCATCCAGCCTGTCACCCTGTCTTTGTAATGTGACTGCTAGCAATTTTGTTCATGTTCTCTCAGGCGCTCAGGGAAGCAAAGACACAACAAACAGCTATAACTAAGCAATTCATTACTTTTTTTTCTTTTTAAAGCTGTTCTATGCTCTAATAAAATTGGCATTGTTTTGGTCGTTCTCAGTGGTAGCTAACAGTGTCTGTTTTCATAACTTTGTATTTCTACATTCCTGAGAGAGAAGGAGGTGAGATATTGCGCAAAGCTTCTGCCTGGCAGTCTGGCACCATATTTATTGTCTCAATATACTTGATCTTTGAACCTCAGTGCAAATCAGTTTATAAGACATCTGGCTCTGCTGTGTTATTATAAAAGCATATTTATCAGTTTAATGCTACATCCATAACATAGTGGGGATTATGGTAAATGAAGTGTAAAAAAGATGGTTTGAAATACGTGATGTTCTGGAGACAATTCAGCTATTTGATCTTGAGGAAGTCATAATTTTAAAGATATATTGTAGCATAGTAGCCATTATGTTTGAGTACAGACAGTGCAGAGATGCAAATACTAATTTTGTTTCTGTGTTTACTGCATCATTTTCCACATATGTTTGGAAAACATGAGTCAAGGAGACTGTAAAATCTCTAGAGTATCAGGCGTTTCGTGCAACTGGTTCTTCAGCTGCCTGCTCAGTTGGAAACATTATTCTTATCTAGTTTCAAAATGAAAACATTGTGTCTATGATTTAGACTCCCTGCTGTGGCGATTGTAAGCGTTTAGCTATTCTCCGATCTTCAGACTTGACTGGGAACAAATTCTGCAGGTTGCTTCATCCCTTTGGACTTGGATACATCCTTTCAAATAATCCTTGTCTGGGCATGTGATAGGCATGCCAGGAGGCAGCTTGGAGGTTCCTACAGATCTTTTTTCTTGTGATACGGTGCAAGGGTGAAATCATGAGGATAGGCTCCTGAGCTGGATCACCTTGTAGGTGCACCAGAATGGAGACATTATCCCCCTTGTCCCACCAGGATGTGGCTGCTGTTGGGGCCCAGTATAGCCCCCTAGTTCCAAGGAGAGGAACTACAGCATCTACAGCAAAGGGAATTTCATCCTATGTTTCATGTGTTTTGTTTAGTTTTGTGGGCTATTTTCACCACTCGTTTCTTCTGTTTGTAAGCACATAACTTGGGATTTTGACCCAAGTCAATGCAGTTACTGAGTAACTGCATAAATAACATTTTAGCTGAACCAATACAGATTTTCATTGTGTTACCAACTTTGTAATGTCAAAAAATGTTCCTGGGGCAGGAATTGAAGAGTGTCAGGAGCACCTTGGGCCTGGGAACTGTTTAGGTGGTGATATTTGTGGTTGTAGTTGGTTGCTGAAAGGATATGGATTGATCATTCAAATGTATGTACCACTGCATCCACTGGCATTTGGAAAATAACTAGCTTTCTGAAATATTGTATAACTTATACCAAAATTAAAAAAAAGATATTGAAGTATAGGAAAGTGTATTATTTATGCTAAAGACTTACCGCAGGATGTTCACTGTAAGCACCGAGACACTAAAGAAGTGATTTGGTGATGTTTTCAGCTAGCTTTGTGCCCAGTGTCATTGCATCTGCTTTTCTTCCCATCACACATCCCATCAGCCTCCCCACACATTTTGCTCCTTGTGTCCTGTGGCCTCAGTCCAACCTGCAGACCCACTAACTTCTCGCTGGGCAGGAGATGGTGTTTTGGCACCGCAGCAGAGGGAGTGGTGGCACCTACATAGAGCAAATAACTGCTAGCTCCTGCTGCAGCTTTGTGACAGCAGGGGAAAGGAGCTTGGGCGTGCCTCTCTTCCTTCAAGCCACTGATTTTTATGAAGCTTCAGAAACATCATGTCCTTGCAGCTTCCATCTCTCTGTCAAACCTGATAGAAATTAGAAAATGAGCTCAGAAAGTTACTCTGAGGGTTATTCGAGGAAAACTGGCAGGGTAATCACACAATTTTTTTCCTTCAGAAGCCAGGCTAGGAGGGGGGAAAAAAAAAAAAAAACACTTCTGGACCTTCCTAGAAACTTGTACTTGACTGGAAAACAGCAGTCATAGAGCAAGTGTTTCAGACTGCTGTTTCCCTACCATGCTTCTGAACAACACAGAGCAGGCTGTGCTTGCACCAAAGATAACTAGGGGCAGGAGAACAGAGACATGAATGGTGCTGGTGGAACAGAGAGCAGGTCAAGAATACTGAGGATGGGAAGGGGCAACGGCTGGGAATGAGGCAGATGGAACAGACGATTTCAGAAATGGCTTCCCTGAAGACCTCACGCTGCTTGCTGCTGCTGTGGAGAGAGGAAGGTGGGAACCCAGGCTGGCTGCCCGTACCTGCCCAATGGCTCATGTGGCAGCGTGAGCAGGGAGGCAGCATCAGCCTGGAAAAGCTCAGAAAATGTTTTATGAAAACAAAGTTTGCCTGCTTGGAGGAGCTTTTGGAAGCTTTCAAAGCATCAGCAAGGAGTTCAGGTTTTGGTTTTCCCACTTTGGGCTGCAGAGGTCAAAGTTTGATCTAATGCCAGCAATTTGTTTTCATTTTTCTTAGAAAAGGTCTCTTCAGGAGCAGAGCAATATTGATGACTTTTACAGCAAGCAGATGAAGTAAAATGTCAGTACAGCATCTGTAGTGGCTAAGGGAGTCTGTATTCTCTCATGGTTCTGGAAGGAGAGCAATATTAAGTTAAAATGGCTCCAGGGCAGAAAAAAAGATGAGCTCACCTAAAATTAGATTAGAGCTCTGACAGCAATAAATCATTTGGAGAGAAGGATGAGAACTTTTTCTGTGTATTTACTTTTTTTTTTTTCCTTTTCATTTCTAAGCAGAGGCTTGTATAAGAACATAAGTGACCCATTCTGGCAGAAGCTTGGTACAAAGTCTGTTGTCCATGAAAATTTTATAGAAATCTTTTCCATTTGAATTACATTTGTTTCTGTTCAGGAACCAGCCAAAAATGTGGTATTTGATGTGGTAACGTAGCCTGTAAACAGAAATACTTTTATTTCGCTCAGAAACATGCTATCATAGCTCTTCTTCGCTGTGCTGCTTCTGCACCATTCTTGTATCCAAAGGCCTGTGCACTGCACAGTTTTTCCAAGTGTTGTCACTGATAGAGTTGGGGACAGGCTCAAGACAGTATCTGTCATGCACAGGACATCTTAGGTGGATTCTTAGGCCATTTTCAGATGACTTTTCTCAAAAGCAGTATGCTCCTTTCTCAAGCTATTTGGGTTTGTTGCTGTTACTCATTTCTGCATGTTATAGCAGGTGATACGTAACATACTGTGCAATGCCCAGTTCTATAACCACACAGCATTAAGTACTACTGCATTCTCATCTAGCAGTACTCTATAAATTCCACCTCTAACATCATCAGTGAGTGTTTCCATCTTCAGCAATTATATCTGTGTTGTTAGTTTTGAAAGCTTTCAATCCTAGTTATTGTGGTTGAATAAAAAAAAAAAAGTAGAGAGATATTGATAAGTCAGTAATGATTTGCATTTTACCACGGTAGAAGAAATCAGCAATGGGCTATTTTATGTCTGTGTCTGTATTTACTTTCATTATAGCGAGTGCTCTGCACTTAGAGGATTTTTCATCTTTTAAGTGCTTCATAAAGATGAGCTGGATAAGTACATGAATATTACTTTGGGATATATAACTGTTATTGCTGTTTACAAATGAGCAAGCTGCAACAAATTACATGATTTTTTCCCACTCTGATTCATTATTGTATGTCTGTCTCATGTGTTCCAGATCATTTCAGAGTGCAATAGAAATTTTATGGATAAAATCATGTTTAGATTCTTGTTTGGGCTATAGTTATAAAAGGCAGTTAGCTTGGTTTATCGCATAGTTGTAAGGTAAAAACGTGTGGCATGTGTTTTGCATTAGTAATGAAGATCATCTTCTGAGGAAATTAAAGTTAAGACATGTAGTATTTGGTTGAAATATCTTCCAGCCAAAAGTTTACACTGTAATATATCCACAGAAAATAAGATGGTATTCACCATAATTGGCTGTAATTCCTACAATCAATATAGTGGTTTTAGGATTTCTCATATGTTTGAGAATCAACAAGTGTTTCCATTATAACGTGTTTCAGTGTCCAGAAAGCACTGGCATGCTCAGATCGCATAAGAAATCTGTTTTTTCCTAAAAGCGGAGTAGTTCATTGTGTACAGTTGCACCTTTGACAAAAGGAAGAAGTTGTGTGAGGAAAGTATGTGTCTGAACACTGTCCAGATGCAGAGTCCCTTTTTAGCAAGTATGCATGGATATTATGTAAACAGCAAATGTTTGTCATGGAGGAAAGGTAATATTTCTGATGGAAAACTCTATTACTAGTCTTTACAGCTTTCAGTAAGGAAAAAGAGGTAATTGTCTCTCTAATGCATCTCCAAAACAAATTTTAAGCAAAGACAAAACGTACCTTAACAGAATCTATAAATTTGCTTAACTACAAATCAGAGTCAAATTGACAATGAAATACTGAATTTTTGCTTAATTTAATCATTTAGGTGTCAGTGTAATTGAAGAGTGTTATCTTAAAGTCTCTTTCATCCTCTTTGTCTTCTGAAAGCATATGTCACTATAAACTGATACTGAGAAGGAAAAAAAAAAATGGGGGAAGGGTAATGTGCAGCAGTAAAAGAAAAATTGGTTTGTTATCTTGGTCATTACAGAACCTTATAAAGAAAGATTGCAGCTTTCTACCTTCATTAGCAGCCTGATAGGAGCTCATGGTCCATGATAGATTTGTTTGCATAATTCCATCTATAATTTCTGTGCTTATATAAACATAAACAACTTCAATTTTTAAGTATCTAATTATCTAAAGAAACTGTTTTTCCAACAGTAATTGCTTACTGCACTATTGAAACAGATTTGTACTGAAGGTGTCCATCTGTGTTTAATAACCAGAATTGCAAATGCTATATTTTTTCAGCAGATACTGCTTATCCTGAAAAGTATGCCAGGGGTCTCTCTCTCTTTTTAACAGAGTCATGACAGGAAAAGGATGGACAGAGCCCTACTCTTTTAGACACTTAAAAGTAATGCTGTTTCTGCTAACATTGGTGTAAGGCTTTGAAATTGCACAGCATTTTATTAAATGGTAGGGCCAGATCAAGGAAGAATTTGTAGCAATTGCACGAGGAAGACTAGGTTCAAAATTGTGATCTTGAAGATCAGATGTTTTTTGTGTAAGTATTTTATGGTTAAGTTAGAGCTGCCTTTCTGCCTGTGCCTACAAATGCTTCCACATTGACATCACTGAGCATCTCAGACTACGACCATCTGTGATGCAGAGCTAAGCACTCCTGCCAGCTGTCGTAGGGACTTGTTCAGGCAGGTGTGTTATGGAAGTGCCTGCAGCAAACCTTGGGGACTGGGCTTTGGGCTTGTGTGTTTTTTTTTTGTTTTTGTTTTTTGGTTTGGTTTGGTTTTGGGGGGGAGGGGGAGCTGAATCACATCTGGAGAAGAATGAGCCCTCCTTCTTTAACTTAAGTTGGAACCAAACCTTAACATTTAGGCATTCCCCTTTCCCCAGGGTTATGAGAAACCCACATGCTTTGGCTGGCACAAAAGGGTCTTAACCCACCTTATTCACTGATGGGGAAACGATCACCAGGATCTCTGCTATTCAGGGATGTTCTCTGTCTTTCTTACAGTGCTTTCTTTAGGTGGGTGAAGGAACAGAGGAGGAGACTGTGAAAGAATATTGCATTCATGACTTTTCAGAAGGAGGCTGGATGAGCCAGGACTGGAGCTTAAAAGTTTTAAAATTTCTAGTCTTAGAAATAGGAGCAGAATTAATACTACTACACTCCCTCTGGCATACTGGATTTTTGAAAATTAAAAGGCAGAATAACTTCTGTTGAAAAGCTTTTTTTCTTTTCAAATGACTCATTTATTCAGCATTCACACCAAGAGAGGGCAAATATTGAGGGAAGAGAACTCTTAGTCTTGAGCCATGAGAATCTTAAGACAGGCATTTGGGGGTTTTTCTTTCAAAGCTTCTCAAGTTTTGTTCCACTTCTCTAGCTCTGATTAAAATCTAAGTAATTTCTGACAACATTTCTAGGGTTTCAGACTAAGATACATTCATACATACATATATATATATGTATGTATCAGTGAATTGGTATGTATTAATGTCATACTTGTTATATACATGAGAAAGCAGAGAGAGAAAAGATTTGTAGCAGCATTATGCAGTGGATGGGACATTGAAATATCCATTGTAAAAATTGCAGAGGCTATGCTAAGATGTAGGGAATGCTCTGAGGTATTCAACAATGTCTACAAAGAATCTTTGTATTTCTGTCTTCTCTGTGACAGAAAGAGTCATATATAATCTCTATTTCTAATTCTGTGTTTGATCAGTGCATGGTGCTCCCGCTTCTTGCGATGGAATTTTCCAGCAGTGAATAGTTGAGAGGTTTATATTGTAGCCCTTTAGAGCAAAGACAGATTTCATCTTTTCTTTTTTTTTCTTTTCTTTTTTTTTTTCTTTTCCAAAACCCTCTTGCCATTGCTAGAACAAGTGGAGCCCCACCATTGCCAGAAATGCTAGAAGGGCTGTCTGGGGTGGTGGAGAACATCTCTAGCTCTGCTTCAGGCATGCTGCTCACGGTAGGTCTCTAGGCTGTGGGGCTCAAATTGTCTGTAACTTTCCCACAGATGAAAGCATGCAACAGGATGGAGAAATGTAGCAGAGCTTTGGGGTCTAAGCTAATGACTGAAGAAATTCTCCAGATATACACCAGAGGTCTGTGCTGCAGAAGGGAGGGGAGACTTTTTGCCTTATGGTTGCTATTGATTGAGGATGTAAGAACTGAAACACATTTCATAGTTGTAAAGCTTAATAGAACAGGACTCTTATTTAGTTGGGACACTGCAGAAGGAGATGTACGCAGGTGTGAGCTGCCTGGAAGAAAGGCCACAGTGTCTTCAGTGGTAGAGCAGAGGAACTCAAGAACGATATCCCAGGAACTGAAGCAGTGTTTTGCTGATCAGTCCTGATGTGTAAAAAGCTCCCAGTGCCTTTACCTGAATTTTGTGCAACCTTTGTTACAGTCAGTTACTGTTCGCATAAGCCAGCTGCAAGAGCAGTGGCCCTCTGCAATCGTGAGGACTCTTTCATTTTGGTTTGCCACCATTAGATACATAGACTATATGTGTTGTTAAATGATTGTCTTAATTGCAAGTGATGGGAAATAAGGCTCATACTGTGGTTGTGTGAATGAAGCAGCCCTTCAGAGTATTCCCAAAGCTGGTTTCCTTAGCAACAAGCGAGGATAAGTGGTGCCTCTCCCAACAGTTCTTCACCTCTTCCCCAGGTCCTACTCTCCTTTGCTGTTTGCTCCTTACACACCAGAGCAGAGAGCATTCCTGCAGCATGAGCTAATTGTAATGCATGATAGCTGGTAGCTGTCATTGTTATTGGACACAAAATAAAAAAATTGAATTTGCTGTCTGAGTGTCTGGTTCTAACAACAGCTTGATTATTTCTGTTATTACTAGTGATACATGGTCCCTGCTGAGGTTTCACTTCCAGTGAGTATCTCTGGCATTTATCATTATGAACGATAAGGATAAACTCATGTTTTCTTGCTGCAGACTCTGGTGAGGATTCCCTCATGGCTAATAGGATGTAGATTGAGAAGGGAAAGTGGTGATTCTTTACTCAGCCTTTGCTGCCAGTCTTGAGACCTACCTATGAGTACAAGTCATTTTATGTTAATCCACTCCAGAACTAACATGGCCTGTGCTAAGCAAAGGTTGGTTAGTACTACTCAGACCTGCTGTCTCCACTTCTGTTTATGTGCTGATGGTGAGACATGACTATATCCTCATCAGGAATGTTGTTTTCAGGATGGAGAGACAAATTAGTACATTGCACAATATGTTGAACTGAAATTCATTTTTACAAAATGCTCTTTTTAACCTAGAGATTTCTATAGTGTAGAGGTTTGAATCCCTCAGCTAACCCTACCTGAAAAATGAGAAGTTAAATGAGCTTTTATCACGATTTATCTGGAAGGGGTTGAGATTATAACTATTTTATCACAGATTTTCCTTCTCCATTTTTGTTTTTAATTTAATTTTCAATGCAGTGCCCAGGGTCCTCCTGTCTCAGTAAAACATAATCTTTTGTCTACTATCACACTAGTGCTTAAGGAAAGGAAAAGAGGCCAATCTGTGCAATAATGATTATTGTACTCAAGGCTACAACTAGCGTTGAGAGCCTTCTGTGCTAAGAACCATGTATATCGATGTGAAGAGATTTTTTTTTTTTTTTCCACCCTTGAGACGCAGCAACAAAGCACTTGCATCCAGGACTAAAGGAATATTAAGGTAGACACTTCGGTGGCCTTCCAATTCAGAGCTGTTGTCTGTCTCTAAAAATGTTCCTTAGCTTAGATAAATCAGCTGCTGCAGTAAAGACGTTCTGTTCATTCATTCACTACCTATTCACTACCTGTAAAATGTTGGGCACCTAGAGGTCCAACTGAGTGCTGAAAATGGTAAGTAGCTTTTGTGATCATACATGTAAGATCCTTATGTGTGCTCTCCTAAATATTACTGTTTAAAATAATTCATGTTTTTGAAGTGTTTGAATTTCTCGTCATCTTTAGTCTTGGTCTTCCTTATATTTGCTTATACAAAGAAAACCACTCATTTCTAATTATGGTTGTAGGACTTCCCCTGCATATTACAACAGTCTTCTGTGTGTTGCTAATCATTTCCGTATCAGTTTGCCATGACTATTTACTGGAGGGAAAAAAAAAAAAAAAAGTCTGGTCTTTCACAGCAGTGGGGCAGAACTGAGTCTGAGTGGTCCACATCTGGACAACACTTAAACATATGTGATAGAAATCTAAGTGAAGAAAGTACAAGAATATTATATTTACAGTTGGTGCCATCCAGTTTTACATGACTTGGGCAACACAAATTATGTTAAAATTAAGTCTCTCTTTCTCTGTAATATCTTAGCCCGAAGAAGTCACTTTAAAAAAGCAGCAATTTCTGAGCAAGCAGTTATTTAGGCTATGTATGTATCTTTGGCCCTGTTGAATTATAAATGACTCGGACAACACAAATTATGTTAACATAAAGCGCCTCTCTGAAAGATCTTAGTCCTGTGGCATTACTTTAATTTAAAAAAAAAAAAAAAAAAAAAAAGAAANAAAAAAAGCAACCTTTTCTGAGCAAGCACATATTTAGGCTATATATATGTATCCTTACTCTTTTTGTCAGCTTGTGTTATCAAAACAATTTATATGCTTCAGCACTGTCCTTGGGGCTTCTAAGTAGCATGCTGGTAAAAACAGAACATCTTCAATAACATATGCTCAACACTGATGAATATCCAGTTTGCTTATTGTTGAGAGCTACCTTGCTTCAGGTACTGAGTCTGTAGGAGTGCAAAAGACTGAATTTTTACAGGTTCCTACAAAGGAACCTCCACAAATTAAATTTTAAGTTTGCCAAGTACGAAGAATAAGCGAAAGAGGGGAAATGTATTAAATTATAAGAAGCAATGTGCTACTTCAAAATGATTGCTGTATTAATAGTTTGGATCAAATAGCAATTCTAATTCTGTCTTTATTGGAGAAATATAAATCAATTAATCTTTTGTAGCACATTGTGAAAAATAAGGGCTTAAACAGGATCTTGGTTGAGGCTGTTCCTTCACTTAACCTTGAGCTGGGCAATAAATAATTATAAATGCAGCTACATTGCGAAGCAAAAGTAATTTGGTGAAATAGAATTATATTATGTAATAGAGGAATTAGAAATCTGAATTAGGTTTCCTGCTGTCCTTTGTTCCAGAAAAGTATGAATTTGCCTGTGATTTGTGTGTAAAAAAGTGGAACTGGGCTTTAAAAAGCACCTTCTATACCCAAGCTATCACCAAATGATGAACTATGTATTTGTATTGCAATGCTGGCATAGGAAAATGCTATTGTGCTCTCTCAGCTATAGCTTGCGTAGAGCCTATGATGATAGGACTTGTGTTATGGAGAGAGAGTGATGTCTAAGGTGCATGCATGTCTTAACACCTTTCAAATAATCTGCTCTCGACTCAGGGTACCATATCACCTGTGCTGCCTTCCATGAAATTTTCAGTGATACCGTGTTATGTAAGTTTTTGCTCCATTCTCATGAGCTGCTGAGAGCTGCTAAGGAGACTGAAGATTTGTCATTACAAGTCAGAGATGCTTTACTTTGCAGCCTCTCTCCTGCCCGTGCAGCTTTAGGAGACCACACTGCTGTTCCTTACAGCTCCCATGCATGCCTTATGCATCTTAAAGCAGCGCTCCTAATCTTGCTTCACCTTGGGGCTTTTCTACCAACTCAGTGAATGATGGGCAATGAAATTATTAATGAAGCATGTATGATATGGGTCATTGTTTTGTCATGGAGCTGTGTCAAGGATGCTTTGATAAGTAGAGGCAAAGGATGTGGGGAAAAAAAAATGGAAAAGGAAGTGAAAGAGCTGTATTCTACTCCAGAAAGCATGTCTCTACGTATTGGTGCACTGGAGTGATAGACAGGATTTGTTCAAGCTCCTGGTTAGCTCCATAAAAATAGGAAGCCACTGTTTCTACTTGATAGCCATCAAAACCAATGCTTGTCTGTTGTCTTGGCTCAAGAAAAAAAAAAAAAAAAAAAAAAAAAATGTTTTTTTTTGGGGAAAACCCCCGGGACCCCCCCCCCCCCCAAAAAAAAAAAAAAAAAAAAGAATTGCAATCTTTAGTGTTCATTTCTGTCTTTCACTGATGCTAAGGTAGTGTTGATAGACATCCCAGCATTGCACTCCTCAGCATCCTTAGCATTGCACTCTTCAGTAGATGCTTGTGTCTGTTGACTCATGCTCAGGAGCTCTGAGCAAGATACTGGATAAGCTTAGGACCCATGCGGAGCAGCACTTGTGGATGCCATTAGGAGGGCTCTGCTGCTAGCAGATACTGAGTGTGTCCATGTCACAGTGCCTCACGTGTAGTTTGTTAGTGGATGCCAGGTGTAGTTTTTGACCTGCTGTGACTATTTCCTTAATAATATGAAGGAATGAAAAGCAACTGTTGTTGAATGAAAAGTAAGATAAGAACAACCATAACAGATGAGGGGAAAAGGTCCAATACTCTTTCTTCAACAGTGACAGAATAGCAGCTGTTCTGCAGAATAGCATAACAATCAAGCAAATGGTCACATTTCCTCAGAAACCTTCCAAGCTATGAGCAGTTTGCAGCTGAGGTACTTCTTGCTTCCATACTTTGCAGTCCTCAGTAGATTTTTCCCTGTGAATTTGCCCAGTTGCTTTTTTTGGACCTATGTAAATTTTCTAGTATCCACAGTACTTTGTGGGAAGACATTTTATAGCTTAGCTATATTCTGTACAAAGAATTCCATCCTTTGGGGTTATATTCTGTACAAAGAATTCCATTCTTTGGGGTTATTTTTCTTGGACCTACCCTTTGATAGACTTCATTTGCTGTCCCTTAATTCTTGAGTTGAAAAAGGACAACAGAACAGTCATGCTGTAGTTGCCATTTCCGTGCCTACCATGGTCTTACTGACCTCCTACCAAAATCCAAACCTCTTGGCTTACAGTCCTGGGAGAGCAGCGAGGTCAACCATCTTCAGTCTTAATACAGTGTGCTTATCTGTAAATATAAATACGTATAGGTGTGTTTCTCTCTAGCTCCACAAATAACCCAATAATGTTTCCTAAGAGTGGAATTCTTCAGCTAACTTGTTGTTGTTGTTGTTGTTTTGTTTGTTTGATGTTTTTTTTTTTTTTTTTTGAGTCTGTCAGGGTTATGGTAAGGAAGAAAACATTCCTAAGTGAAATAATACAAATATTCTACTTTTCTTTAAATCACTCATCGCTGTCTCCAGAAGTATGGTCTTGCAATATAGAGACCAACAAACATGTTCCTAGGAAACATAACAAGCAGTGGGTTTGTAGGGTGTTGCCCAAAGTCCTGTTGAGTCTGCATACTGGTTCCACTAACTTCAGGGAGACACCATATGTCTACAGTGAATCATTATACTTCCATAGTGGTAACTTTGTAGTGATCAAAACTCAGCTGCTTTTATTTGTTATGTCTGGGTGTTGATAGCAAGCTATAGATAGGTTAAAAACTGAACTGAAAAGATTTTTTAGTTTTATAAAAAGTAAAATATAAATGTAATGCATAATTGCATGTACACTCCTTGTTTCCTCTCTGCAAATTTGAGTCTAATCAAATGGCTACAAAAGTTGACAGAATATGCTTCAATTTGACAGAACTTAATAAAAGGAACTGTAGCTTGTACATGTTCACTCTTCCCCCTGCCTCCTTTTTCCTTGTTGGAGTATTTACTTGCCATGTTATAAGTGAGAAAATAGAAGTGCAAAGCTATTTGTTTTTGTTAACAGTTGTAGTCTGGTTAGCAGTGCATAGTAGGGCTGAGTCTTTTTAGTCCTCCAAAAAAAAAAAAATCAGTTTTCTGACCAATTTGAAGCCTGGAGGAGGGCATAATTAGTTTCATTATTTGTCTGCTCATTCTACTCAGTCTTGATTAATATGTTGTATGAGTTTACAGTGGTGTTTGAAATGCATTAGACAGCACATTTGTGCAATAATATGGCCCATTGTGTAAATATAGAATGATATGATTTATTGGAGAAACAGGTGTGGGCACATGGAAATATGATTTGCCTTAAAGGGTTGTTTCTAATTGACTAGCAAAATGCCATTTTCGAGCAGGCGATAATTAATCAGCAAGAACTCTTTTCCTGAGTTTTCTCCTGTAAATGAACAGATTCAGTACATCCATCAAGTAGAAAATGAGAGGGAAAAGGCCTGAGTCTCCAGTGAGCCAAGTGGTTGTATTGCTCTGAATCAATCCCAGCAGGGTGTTTTACTGAGTGAGAGCGACGTGGGCTTTGAAAAGAAATCCTGAATTTCATATTTCTTGTAGGATTGTTAAAGTTTAATATACCAGTGGTGGCTACTGAGTGCTAAAAAGAAGGCTGAGATGAGAGGAGAAGAACAATAGAACAAAAAATGGGCTGGTAAACAAAAACAATGCTGATACCACCTTAACTGATCTCACATATTCTATCTCTCATCTTCCTTTCAGTTATGTTGTGGTGTTAGCTTACTAAGCACAAAGGTGAATGTCAAAAACTCTTGTTAGATATCCATTTTACAGCAGCATTTTTTTTTTTTTTTTGTTACAGTGTTTTCAAAGTCATTATGTCTGGAGATGTTTGGTCTGGAAATATTTAATCTGGAGGTAAAAGAAGTGATAACCCCGTTTTTATAACATATTGTAGTAATTTGAAAATCTCAGTAAGTTTTTGTCATTAGAAATGTGATCTAGCTTGGTTTCCATATGTGCTAGGTTGATGACAGACCTGTTGTACTGAGAGGTAGGACTTCATTGTACACACTATGCTGGTGGTGGAACCGGGAGGGCGGGGGATGCTGGAGGATCTGCTGGCAGTTAATTTCGGACTCTGCTTCAGTAAATTCAAGAGTGCCTCATTTATCTTCATATTCAGCAGTTTGGGTCTGAGATTTTTATTTATTTATTTATTTTAATTCTAGGAAGTCAAAGGAGGACTTCTAGCTATCCATTGCTCAGTGTAAGGTCCATACAGCTTATGGGTTAGAGAAGGATATTTGCAGGGAAGGTAGGACATCCTGGATGTTGAAAAGAGAAACAAGTCAAGAACACCTGTGAGATGCTTAAGGAACTGCCTTAGTCTTGCTGCACAGTGAAGGTACTAGAAGCATTTTGGGGGCATTTATATCAGCTGAATTTTTACCTTTGTTCAACAGGTGGCTGTCCCAGCATGATCTATTTCTTTCTAGTGTCTAAAGAAGGACAGTACTAAAAAGAAGAAACTGAATCTATCCCTTTTAAAACCTCGTTTCTCTAAATACTGGTACTTTATAGAATTCACTGTATCCCTCATACTAGAAATGCAGCCGTGAGCCACTGGCATCTATGGGAAGAATCCTGTTGGCCCCAAGAGTTGCCCCCTATTGCATGAATGCAGGGAATTTCTATTTCCAGCAGCTCAGCCTTGTTTCAAAAGTTCTTTGAATTAGTTTTTTTTTATTTTTTTTGAAAACAACTTTGTGAAGTCAAGAACAGTCACTGTATAATAGAGGGAAATGTGAACCAGGCAAAGTTTATTTGAAATAGTCCTCCTATAGCAGCTGCTTTCATGTGAAAACCAGCTGTCTCCACTGACTTGTCCCTTTTTCCCCTGCAGTGAAGTGCCTACTCATATCCATTCCTGTTCAGGTAATCATTTCAGGAATATTAGCCCCATCTTGCTCAGTAGGACTTGCTAACATGTTTTTAAAAATGCTTGCATGTTTTTAAAATATTTGCCTGTGGAAGGGTTTTTTTTTTT
>VXAA01005826.1:166652-247247 GCA_013399115.1 Anseranas semipalmata
CAGGAGTTATACAACTGACTAACAAGCTCTGCAGTGAAAGGTGGAGACAAGGGTCATATCTATTCATTTCCTTGTGTATTCACAGAAGAACTTCTCTAGGTGTTAATCCTCCCATTTTCAAAAGTGTCACTAAACCCATTTTAGAGAAGAAGAAAAAAAAAGTAAAAGTTTACATACACCATGCATTCTCCCTTTTTTTCATTCATGTTGTTCATTTTGTTCTGCCCACCCAATGCAAGAATTGAAAATACATTTGCCTGTGATATGGTGATAGGCATGCTTTGCAGATTTAGCCACCTGATCTATCAAAGGAGTTTATTAAACTGCATGAATAAATGATTTGCAGTTTCCTTGGCCTATTAAAGAAAAAAAAAAAAAGGCTCAAATTCCTGTGAAGTGAGATTTTTTTTTCCCTAAAATGGAAAACCAAAAGATGAAACAACTTTAAATTGCTTATGGACAATTAAACTGTTTCATTTCTTTTCTTTCTTCTTTTTTTTTCTTTTTAATTTAAATCAAATTTTTTCAAGTCTTAGAAATTGTTAGTGTTGTACTGGGAATGTCAAAAGGAAATGTTTGTACTTTTTCAGACATTTTTGGTTTTAATTCACTTACTCCCTCCTCCTTCATCAGATGAATAATATGGCTGTGGGTGAAGCTAACTAGGCACTGGGGTGACTACATCTGTAGATTTTGCTGTTCACCTCCTTCCAAGACAAAGGTTTAGCTGGGAGATACAGCCCAGTTTTAGTGTAGTAGTCCGATGTATTGCTTTCGTACATATGGCAGAATTGGAATAGGTGTTTACATTTATGCAGTGATACAGAATGGACTGGGTGCGTAGAACAGTGATATAACGTACATGTGCATATCATCTGTCTTGTACTTCAGGGGGTAAAGAGGACAATGGAAATTGAGGATCTTAACAATAACACTTGCTTTATTAGCAGAAAATCCCTGACCCAATTTGCTTATCAGCTCCTTTGAATTAAGCAGGAGAAAACAAGAAAAGTGGACTAGGGTCTACTAGTAAACTAGAGGGGTTTGCTTGCAAGGTAAGGACGAATGGGATCACGCTGCGTATGTGCCACACAAGCCAGGTAGGTTGGACTCCTCCGTGGCTGCCGTTTATTATTTGTCAATATCTCTTAAAATGTAGCCAGTGCTTATTCTAATGGTACTTTCATGTAAGTGCATATATGTTCACAGGGCCACATGAAAACAGGCACAGTCCAACCTTGCCCTGTTTTTCAGCTTGTGGATTAAACAATGGCTGTGCAAAAGGAGAGTTGAGAAATGGTTTGATTTCATATCTTGTAGAACTGAATTTTTTTGGAATGGGGCTTCTTTTTCCTTTGATTAGTACCTGCCTGGTCAAGTTTCTCAGCAGCCTTTTAAAAGATGCTAGCGATACACTGTGAATAAACATCCTGGTATTTCTTCCATTGGAGATTTCTTCCCTTAAGGAACTGAGTTCCCTGGCCTCACTCCAGAATTGTTCTTAAGCCTGTAAATCATTGCTCTGAAATCAAGAAGTCTGCTCACATGCTTAAAAGTTAAGCAAATGCTTAAGGGCTCTGCTGTACAGGGGCCAGAGTAATCACCATGTTGCAGGTGAGTGCTCCTAATATGGTGTAAAGCCAGTTAAAGTTGATTGCTAACCTCGGTAGTCTTTGGATTACGTTCTGCATGGGTGCACTTGGAAGAGATGAGATTTTTGCAGTTGCATCCATATGGGTAAGCATATGCTCTATCGAAGCAGTGTTGGCTTCAGTATCATCCCTGTGTCTGTTTGCATCTAGCTGGGGGATGTAGCCCATAACTTGCTGTGCCCTTATGTTATAGGTAAACAAACGCAGGTCCTCATGCTTAATGATGCGATACATTAACCTATACGTGTACGCAGAAGCAGTGGGAGTGAGAGTGCCATCAAGCAGTGGTTTTGTTGCAGATAATATTTACAGTTAGTGGCAAGTTTATGAAAACTCCCCTTGAAGTTGAGCCACAAAGCCCAGCTTGTGAGGGTGAAAGCATAGACCATTAGGGAGCATTTAGGGTGTTAGCAGTGACTCACCCAGTTCTGCCCTCAATAAAACGCCCCACAGTATGGTAAGCTGTGCATCACCAGCATGCTGCAGACTTTCTCAACCACACAGGATGCAGGCAGAGTCTGTACCTGAAGCTGTGTCGAAGCAAAGTGGCAGAAGCACCTTGAGCACATGGACCACCATCTCCGTGACCACTGGTTGTGGCATCCTGCCCGAGTGCTCCAGGCATGGGATGCGGCTGTAAGCACCTGTGCTCTCTAAGGCAGTGCACACAGATTTTTTTTGTGCATTTTCCAGGAGAGCTTTGTGCAGTTCTGCCTGAGGCTTGCAATTTTTCTCTGGGCAAGTTATTTCTCCTGGGCATTCATTTTTTAGTCTCCAGCTGTCTTGTCTATTCAAGAATGCACAATCCTCAGTGCAGGGACTGCAGCTATACCTTGAAGTTCGCACAGTAGCTGGCATGGTGGAGGTTCACCCTGGGCTTATGCTGATAGATACTCCAGCAATACTGAGAGCTAAGTTACATGGGAAATCAACAGTTTGCTCAGGCACGCTGATATTTATTTGGGGGCAATCCAGAAAATCAAACTGGTGTAATGAACCTCCTGAAATTCGGTGAATCTGTGGGCTTACAGCTTGCACGGATGTGTTAGACCTTTTTCGAATCTGATCCTGCTGGTTTTGTATTTGGAATCGCACCTCATATTGCTTGGGTGGCTAGCTGTCCCATTGCACGCAGGTCTTAAGGATTTGCTGACAAAAGCAATGGGTGGGCAGTTGCAAATAATTGTTAGACTATGGCCAGGAACTGTTTTATATACCAGAATACAAAGACAGACACGCATACATATAGGGTTTGTTACACAGGGTGCTGTTCATCTAATGAGCTACACTGACTGACTGCATGTAGTGGTTGCAGCCTGCTGTATGTGCAGAGCTTAAACCACCTCCTGCTTTGCTTTGCATCAGCACAGGGAGCAGCTGTGCACAGTCAATTCCCATAGCCTAGCTGATGGTCTGTGACTTGGACGTTTATTGTTATGTTCCTATATCTTGAGCATTGTCAATCACATCTGTAGATGGTTTTGGCTGGAAATACAGCTGCAAGCCTAGTGTCCTTGGAAAGGCCAGGGCTGTTTGGGTGAAGAAATCATTCAGATGGGATCAGACAAAGAAAAATCTCTCTAGTGGACTATCTGAAGTGGATGTTACTTGACTGTTCTCATTATTTATACAAACTCTCCTGTGCTGGACTGCTGCATTGTGCAATCTGGAGCTGTCATGTGCCCTGCATCCCACTAGTAAAGCAGGTTAGGTTAAGTTAGGTATCAGAGCTTGCAACAAATGGGCTCCTATTATTCAATCGGTTTCCCCTGATACAGATAAAGTATATGTGTGTGTACGTATGTAGACGTGTGTGTGTATACCAAGAGTTAAGTGGGTACCAATGTTTTTTTTATAAGGGTTTGAATTTATGCCAAGTGTAAGGTTGTACCAGATACAGTGTTGATCTTTCTGCCCTGAACTAAAGGAATTACCATTTCACATGAAAAATTCTCACATGTGAAATCTAATACACTTGTAACAAAGGTTACATTTTGCAATTCTGCAGGATACATTTTTCTGGGTAGAGAGATGAGAAAAGAGCTGTTTTTTCTTGCAGTTTTCAGTCATAGCTTTTTTTTTTCTCTCCTGAAAATAATGGTGGTAAAATAGTTAATGATATACCTTACATCCTTCCAGTTCACTGTAAATTTTAGCTTCAAAGAACATTTAGCTTTTCTGCAAGAAAAAAGACTCTGAATTCAGCAGAATCCTGAATACCATGTTATTTGCCATTTTACATGGATACCCTCTATAACGTATTGCTGGCAAGGGCATCTCTGTAGATGCCACTTGAGTGTGAGGCAAGACCTACAGCATGTCATATGCCAAAGAAATTTGGCTATTAATGCTAATGGACTTTTACATCGGTGTTAGTTGTATACTAGCTATTAGTTGTGCTTAAGTTGTATGTTAGCTATTGAAAAATCCTATAAGGAAGAAGTGCAACAGACTACATCTGTATAACAACCTATGGCCACAGTAAGGGCTATGACTAGATTTGTGTGTGCTTTGTTTTTTAAGCAGTAAAGCTCTTAATAGAGACCCAGAAATTCTTCACAAAGATCTATTGGCCTGCCCATGAGTCTGGTGAGCTCTCATTAATGTCAGTGGGATTGGTGGGTAGGGGCTGAGAGCAGAAGAATTGAGCTTGGTTTTTCCATAGTGCTCTTCAGGACCTTCCTGATGTCACTAGCACTGCGTACCAACCAATAACACATTCCTTCAATGGCTTAGCTGCTCCAGGAGGAGAAAGCTTCACCCCTCTCAGAACGATGCTTTCCTGGTCCTGCAGTAACCTCCCTGCAGGCACCTTGGCTGGCTTTGGGCATCTACACTGCTCCAGCATAAAACCTTGCCCATCATGCTAGCCAAAGGGAAACGCTTTCCAAAGCCTGTCTCCCAAAGGCTGTGGAGTCGGTTCACATGACTCAAGGGATTAACTTATTTCAACAGCATAAAATACTTTCCTCCTCTCTCCCTATATCACCTGTGTCATTTGCTGGATGAGTGACTTTTTTTTTGTCTCCGATAAAATTCAGAAGCCTCAGATTACCAAAACAGCTGCACATGCTTTGTCTGGGTTAATGCATTTAGGTCAGGCTCCAGGCTCTGGGTAAGTGCCAAGATCCTGGATCAGCTGCTTTACCGGAATTATGCTGCTGTAATGGAGCCCTGCATTATTGTGTTGCAATTATTTTGGCTTGCAGCTGGCTGTTCCCTCTATATTTTTACTGAAGTGAGATAAAAGGATTTTGTCTTAAAAATAGAAGTTTCTTTTCTGAGTCTTACTGAAGCTTTGAGTTACGTACCATTCTGATAGAGGTGCCCATCCATTTATCTTCAGATTTTATCTTCAAGAAGAGAAAATAATTTTTGTAATAATTTTTGAAGAATCAGGAACAGTGCTAAAGGGTCTCAAACCATAAAATAAAAGTATATTGAAAAGAGAATAAAATATGTGATTAAAGTGTCATGTAATAACATGGTTTTAGGTTCTCAGTGAGAAAAGGTTTATTTTCAGCATCAAGCCACTTACCAGTAGCAAGTTGTGCTTAAAGCTGTCCCTACAATTTAGAATTCCTTTGTGTAGAGAAGTAAAAGAATAGATCCAGATTTTAAACTGAAGAAGCATGTTTCCACAACCTTAAATCTCCTATATTTGTATCTATTCAAGCTCCTTTTGATGCCTATTAATATATATTTCTTGTCAAAAAACAGCTCTCTCGTGTTCTTCAGTTGATAGTGAAAAGTAAACCAAATGCAGTCATTTATCTTTGAACTGTTCAACTGTGCACTTCTTCATGTTCTTGTTAATAATGCCAGGTCTCCTAGGAGTGCTCTCACGCAATTTTATCACATAAGCTTTTTGTTTGACCTTACCTGCTGTTCCCCTGGAACACTGGTTGGGGGGGAGAGCCAAAATGCCAGCCTGCCTTAATTAAAATTTTAGTCTCAGAAGATGTTACAGTCTGTGATTTCATTAGGTATATAATGATAGTATTTAATCATATCTCTTATTTGTCTGGGCTTTTTGACAAGGTAGCGAGGTCACAGAGTCGCAAAACAGATCTTTTTAGGCATGAAAAAGTAACTGATGAGCGGGTATGCATCTTTAAGTGATTCATAAACCTTCTTTCATTATATCCATGATTTTGCGTGTTTGCCCCGAAGGTAGTTGCTCGAATGATGGGAAGGGAAGGGTCTAAATAACAGTTCAGTGCTCTTTGTGAAAACACTTTTTGCCCATGGGACAGTGAGCATGCATATAAATGGTTTTTAAAAGTTGATGCTATCCCTTGTCTCCAGCAGTTGGAACTTGGTTTCATAGAGAAAGGGTTAAGAAAAATGTAAGGGATGTTTCTTTGGTGCTGACGTATAAGAAGCTCTTAAATATCATGTGGTGTGTGGTGTTACTTTCATCATTTCAAATTGGCATAATCTAGACCACCAAAACAAGAGACTTTCTACCACCAAGATGAGCCCATTTGTTTAATACAGTTACTGTTCTTGAAGAAAAGTCTGTGCACAAGGCACTCTCTCCTAGTTTTGGTGTAAAAGTTTATATGGGACAAGCAGAGTTAAAAATAGACTTGAGGCCCTGGTCTTGCAAATTGTTTGAACTGGGGATGTTTGCTTAGCTATGGGATGCATTATTCCCCCGATTTTTGCATTTTGTTAGCATCTGGGAAGTTCCGCTGGTTGGCTGTGGTGTCTGGAGTAGCACATGAAACCATGCTTTGGATACTCTGTGCTTTGGGTTTCTTCCAGCCTCTGAGGTTGCAAAACAAGTAAAACCAGGATTTCACATAGGTTTTTGAAGAAGAATAAATGAAGAGGATAAGGATGGGCAGTTCAGCTAGATTAGACAGTCCACGCTCTAGCAGTTGGATGTAACTTGCCATATGGGGGAATTCAGAGCTGTTACGCACAAAAAAAGTTTTCTTTTGTGTCTGGGTGTTTTCATCAGCAGTTTTAACCAAATCCAACAAACGGGTTGTTCTGAAATAATGTAAAATTGCAGCCAATTTCCAAATTTGATTTCTTCTTCTTCTGAAGCTGGAAGAGTTTTAATACCATGTTTTGCACTGTTGATTTTGTAGAACAGAGACCTTCGTAAGCCAGAGAGAGAAAGAGCAGGGGGAACAAGCTGTCTTCTAACCAGTGTTTTTCTTTTTCCTCTTGTGATAATAAAGTCTTACTGTCTTATATATCTGATGGATACATCTCGCTGAGCTCCTTAATGCAGCTGGATACGGTCCTTTCTCTGTGGGTCCACCAACAATGTGGGTGTTAATCTGGTACCAGGTTCAGGATGCATGAATGTGCTCTTAGCAAAGCTACGGCTAATTTAAGAACCAGGGAGCTACAATTCTGGCAGCAATTATGTACTGAGAAAGTAAATTCAAAATCCTGCAGTTTTATAAGCCTAGCTCTGTAGAGAATTATTCAAGTTGCTGTCATTGTAATCAGTTTAGGAATATTAACCATGTTGTGTTTTCGATGACTGTGACTGGAGTGCCATTAGCTAAAAATTGTTTTGATGTTGCACAACTTGAAAGAATTAGTGTGATTGGTTTTAAATTTTGAAAACAAAACTAGCATAATACCCTGTGCTTTCCCCTCCAGCTATGTTGCTGGGGTGGGATGTGCTTTTTCCTTAAATGAGAGCAAAGTGTAAGTCACTTGCTTGAAAGGGCTTCTGCTGGTGTGGAGGCTCTGTGCCTGCAGAGTGGAGCGGGTGATGTGGGGATAGGAGCAAGTGCTGCTGTAGTTATTGGTATGTGTGCTACTTTGTGTGTGTTTAAAGCCACCTTGTGCCTCTTAAGTTAGCTTGTTAAGACTCCTTCATTTCAGGCATAGGCGTTCTTGTTTTTCCCTTGTGTGTGTGTGTGAGAAAGAAGATAAATAATTGCATAGTCTTATGTTTTGGAGGGAAGGGGACAGATTTTTAGCATTAAGCTACTATGTATTTGTCCTTCCAGCTCACATGGCATCCAGTTTACACCCATAAATTATCTGAGATGTCTTCTAGGGGAACACAAAGCCGAAATATCTTACTAAGTCAAGACATTTTTATGTGTAGTGCAGAGAGAAAGCAGACACAGTAGGAGTGGATTGATCAAATGCAGCAGATTTGGTTTACAGCATGTCTTGGATTTCAGATCCAAGCTTGAGCGACAAAATTGTTTACAAAGTGTTTTGGATTCCAGCTGCACAAGATGCAGTTTAAATCTTTAAACTTGTATAGAAAATAACACACCAGCAGGGAGAAATTAATTAGTGTGTCTTCTGTGGGAATCTTCCAAACTGCAGACACTTAGGGGTGGTGAGGCTGAAATCAAAGTCGGCTTAATTTTATAGCAGTGTTTTCAGTGAGACTTCCAGTCTACCATATTTGTGAAACTGGCCAACTAATGACTGACTGCATAATGGGGGGAGAGATTTCCTCAGCAGCCACCCAAATCTAACGTGTAATGCACAGATGTGAGGAGCCAGCCTGAGCTCAACGTTCCTCTAGAGCCAGTGGTATATGGGGAGATTTTGTAGCTGGTCATTACAATGTTCATGTGGGAGGTGAAACATCTGGTTGCAATACAGATGTGAGGCAAAGAACGTCAGCAGGAGGTACTGACAGACCCCCCATAGCACGGAGGGCTTTGTTCTGACTGATAGAAATCCCTTGCCTCAAATCCCTGCTTTTAGTTGAGCTGGGAAAGGATTTCAGCATGCACCTCCCACGGCTTGGCCGACTGTCCTGAACGCAAGTCTCTGCAGAACAGAGCCTGCTTCCCCAGCCTTGCCTTCTTTCCTCGTATTTTACAGGTAGCTTTTAGAGACTGTTTGATAATCAAAGGGTTCTTTGTGTCAAGACAGAGTGTTTGATCTTGCCGAACTGCTTGCTTCATTTTTTTTCTTCCTTTCAGCTTTGCAAGTACTTTGGGATGGACCAACTCAGAACTTTTGGCAAATAAGTGAGTTGCCAAAAACTTTACCAAATTTACTGATGTATGCATGACTGAATTGTAGTTTTATGAAGACATTTCTTCTTCTCTGAATAGTAACTTCTCACAGGTATTCTAAGTTTCTATGATTATAGGGCAAAAACTACATCCCACCCTTGCTTTTAAAAAGTAAGGAAAAACAGCATGGCAAAATTGTGCAAATCAATATCAATCAGGTTCTTCAGCCTGCAAAACTTAGCAAGCGCTACTCCAGTGGGGTGAAGCAACCTAAAATAGCCCAGAAATGGCCCTTGGGTAGCCACCTTACACAGGTGAGTTCTCTGTGGTGTCAACCTGGTGGCAATGACAGTACGTGATCAAAGGAAATAGAGACTGGGAAGAGGGACTTCTCTCTTATACACGAAAGCCTAGTGCTTTTCATTGGAAGACTGGAAAAATATTAAGAGTTAACTGGCTAACATTTTTTCATAAGTATTTCAAGTCTGGATCATGTAATTTAATGCTCTGAATAATACTGGACACAGAGCATGCTCTAGTCATACTTTTACTCCCAGAAGTTCTTATTAAGCTGATGAATATCATCTAGCGAGCTGTCTATTCTTGTTTTGGAGATTTCTGGTGATAACAAATGTGCTTCACCTCTAGTTAAATTGTCACCTTGCTGAAATTTTGCACTTTATTTCTAATCTGAATAGTTCTAAGTTTATCTGCCAACCATGTAATTTTTTTCTACTCTGTTCAAGAACCATCTACCAGCAGCTACCTTTTCATCTTTTGAATGAACAAAGTAGAGCAAGCTCATCAGGTCTCCTGTGAATAGTGCACTTTCTGACCCCAGATCAGTTTTCTAGCTCTCTTTTTCCAGTTTTGGGGAGTCTTGTGCGAATGTATACACCTGTAGTGAGTGCGGCCCTCGGGACTGGGTCTCATTTCTACAGGATCTGTGGTGCTGCAGGAGGGGACGTAGGTCAGAGGTGCTGGGTTGAGAAAGGCATTGCAGTAGTTGTGGAGCATGTAGGAGCATGGCCAGATTTGTGCAGCATTGCACCCAGCCCTGTTAGCCCTGCTGAGGTCTTCCTTTTGAATTTCTTTGGGGCTTGGCTTGCCTAAGCTGCCACAGTGTGTTGCGAAAATATGTGCATTTTGGTCGTGTCCCAGGTTTGCTGGTGACCACAGTTTGGCTTCTCACAGAACTGCACTGAAGGGAGCAGATGAGCTGTCAAATCACTTCACATCAAAAGCTCCGTGAATTTACGTACTTGCATCGGATGAGCTTTTAGATGCAAAGAACCTGTTAGATGCAAGTGGTGAGGGTAGAGTAAGATTTGTGGTTCAGGGAGTCATGCCAGACAAAATTCTCATCGACCAAAGTGCTGATTGTGTATCAGCACTCCAGGTAAAAAGCATACTACAAAGCTATCTTACTAATATATGTTTCGAATCTAAAATGAGCAATGAAACAGTCCTTCCAAGCATGGATGTGCTTTTCATCGTGGATGTGTGCTGAGGCCAGCAGATCACCAAGCCTGTCTTAATTACAGCTCTGGGTGACGTTACTGGCAGAGGTGCAAGACCACTGCGTTTTATCTTTTAAGCTCCATATGTTCATTAAGAAATTGAAACATTTGTGGGTGTTTCATGTAGTGTTTCTCCCTCTGGGATGTTTAAGTTAGCTGACTGTCAGCATGGTGATGCAGGCTATAAAGGTTCAGAGAATTACCTTGATGTTATGACGGCCTCTTCCATTTAGACTGCAATCCAAGGCTCATTTTTCCTCTGAGGCATTCATTGAAATTCTGTGCACGATTTGTTCCTCTGGTTGTTTAACAATGTCTCTCATGTTTGCCCTGATTTAAAAAAATCCTCCTTTGTAGCAGAGATAACATAGAGCAGGATGATATAATTGCAGTAAAGAGGCCCTGGAGCTTGCAGTAATAGGATGGTTCATCTGATGTGTTACTGCCATTAGAAAATAACCCACGTATGTATGTTCTCAGGGGACAGCAAAGACGCTTTTAAAGATTACACTTTATGTAGTATGAAAGCTAATGAGCAAAAGAGCAACTATGAAGAAAACTATTGCTGCAGAAAGCAAGGTTCTACTTCCTGTTTTCACTCATTTCCTGACACCAGTGTAGCTTCAAAATATCCATCTCTGCCCAGCAATGCATGGCTTTCCATGCACTGCAGTCAGTTCCCAAGCCTTTTGAGAACACTGTGTTATTTTCGTTTAATTGAAAAATAAATAGCATGTCAAAAGCATGGCAGAGCTGAGTTCAGGATTGAAACTGTTATGTGCGTACAAAATAGTGTTGGGGAAAGAGCAATCTCTGATAGTCTGTGCCCTCAAAAAAAAAAAAAAAAAAAAAAAAAAAAGGGGGTGGGGGGCTTGCTAGAATGATACCAAAAAGAAAGCTTGCTATATCAAGCCTATCAGTAATGAGGAATCTCAATTCTCCCATCTTCATTCTTTCCCTGGACAGTGTGCAAAACATACGAAGACATCAACATACAGTAAACACTGAAGGATCTGTTTCAAATGTTATGTGGCATACAGAGTCAAAGTCACACAGTTTTGGCTGCAGAGGTGGAAAATTCAAAGCAGCTGGTTTCTGATATTAACAACTTCTACAAATGGATTGCCGTGTAGAGTGCCAGTTCTTTCCTCTTGCTTTTGTGCTGAAACAGAAGCCATCTAGCATAACAGACTTGGGCTTTGTTTTTTTCCCCACGGCATCTTCCTCTTGCTTCTTCTAGAGCTTGTTGTAGATAAAGGAATTCATTCACCTTTTCTTATTCTGTACTACTCTGCACTATTGGAGTCTATATTCATACATTATTGCATTTTTATGTTCAATAGAATACATGAACTTGCATCTTTCTTCATATATTTAACATCATAAAGGATCAGACTTTGCTGTCAGAGAAGTGGCTTCATTTGAATTGAAGAGCCTTGGAGGGGAAGGTGAATTTTGACCAAATGCTCTTCTGGGGTTCTGCAGCGAGGTCTGACATCCATAAATTCTTTATATTCCATAGGGTACTAATCATTAAAAAAAAAAAAAAAAGTCCAAGAATATTAAGTGAGGGACAGATGACAACCAGCATCTTTGGAAGGATGCAAGAGACCAGTGGCCTTCTTAAACACCCCTGTTTCCACCCACAATTCAAGGGAGCTAGTGGTCAAGAGACTAGAGTAGCTCCTTCTGGACCACAGAAGTGACAATTTCCCTTAAAGGCACAGAAGGAGACAATGCAGTCAGATACTTGCATTCATTATCTCTCTGCTTCCATCTAATCACATTGGAACTGTGTTAGAGTACACGTGAAGTACTTTTTCTGCTTGTATTGAGGCCCCCGTGTTGTCAGAGTGTTGCAAATTGCAGAGGGAGTGGGCAAGAGGTCCTCTGGTTCCTTGGGGAGTAAGCAGGACTCTGCATGTTGGGCAGGGGTGAGGGGTGCACATGCCTTACAGGCAGAAGAAAGTCCTTGAAGAGTAATAAGATTGTTAAAATAATAATCCATAGCCTAGCGGTCCTCAGCATTTAAACCCTTTTAACACTTTTTGCAATCCTATACCTGAAATAGTGATTGTACCATCTACTAAGCAGTGTTTGCTGATACAAAGGATTTCATCAATAAATTTTGGCAGGGTAGAGGTATATGTCATTGTAACACCCCCATGAGATGATATTCAGCATCATGTTCAGCGTAAGGGTAGACAACTAGTCATTTTCATAACTTGTTTCAGTGTGATACGTCTGCACTGGGCAATAAATTCATGGTATTGGTGAATATGGAACATAAAGCTGAGGTAAAGAGACAGCAGAGTATCAGCAGTAGTCTGGTTAAAATAATGGTAATGCAACTACATCGGGAGATGACAGCAGGGCTTCTCTCTTGTTGACCCCAATGGTGTCTGTCTGCTTCTGCAGAGCACCAGTCACTGCCCTGTGCCAGTGCACCACGGTCCAGCACAGTCAGCACAGATCCCAAGTTTGGTAGCATTCCCCAGCTTCTCATCACTTCATCCCCCAGGATTCATTAATCTCTCGTTCATCACTACATCTGGACTTAATTCAACAAAACACAAGAGATATGAAATGAATTATCTTTTCAAGCTTCTGCTGTCAGTTGACTCCTCTCTGCTTAAATTTCCCATCTTGCAAATACCAGAATAGTAGGGGTAATTTTTTTATTTCTGTCTTTTCTCCCCTCTCCCCCCCATAATTGGTATACAGGAGGAGAAGAGGACTTGCAATTTTATTATTGCTGTATAAGCCTTCTGTAAACTCAGTTACAGCACTTCTGATGTTGGTAATTTTTGTGACTAAAAAAGATGCTGACTCTGTGCATAGGAAAAGAGCAAATTTGAATGTATAATATTTGATGCATTTGGGAGATGTTTGATGCTGTATCCCAGCCAAGTTAATCACTCATGGAATTAATTTTTTATTTTATTTTATTTTGCTCAGTCAACAGGAGACATTAACCTCATATCTATGGAAGAGGAATCTTTAATGCCAAAAAAATGTTCAGAGATACCTAATATTTCTCTAGCATCAGAACAGATTTTGAAGGAGTGCTATCAGTTCACAATAGACTGGCAGAAACAGAGACATTGGTTACTTTATTTTTCTGATATAATGAAGAAATACCCAGGTGATGATTTCCAGTTTGTGAAGTATATTGAACCATGTACTGTATTCATGAATATAAATTGAGCAGACGTGACAAATATTTTTCATATAAAAATAACATAGCATTGTTGCTTGTGATACTTCTTCACCTGAAATATGCTTATTCTGAGAACATGACTGCAGAGTTAATAGTGCACTGCATAACTACATATTAAATATACGAGTGCTAGAGGACAGAATGTCTTAAGGAGGAATTATTCACAGATTCATAATGACTGTGGCTGGCTGCATTTTTCAAGGACGGGATCTTTCTGCATCTTCCTTTCCTTTTCCAATTTTTCTGCAAAAAAATTTCCTTCATCTCTAAATATTAGCTTCACCCAGCCAGCCCACTTCCATCAGCAAGGCTGTTTCTCAGGCCAGATCATATTGCTGCTGAGCAGCACTTCATTTCCCATCCATGTTTCTGCCTCGTTAGTGGCTTTGCCCTCCAGACCATCCAGACTTTGCCCATGTCTCAATTAGTCCTAGAGGAGCCATCCCAGCAGAAAACCAGCAATGTTGTGGTGACTTTGAACACAGAGCCAACAGCAGGTTGAAGCAGAAGCATCAACTTTTCATCCCTGTGCAGCCACTTGCAAGTTCCTCTTGTGCCAAATGTGAAACTAGTAGGATGGAATATGACCCTTAATATGCTCTAATCATATTTAAAAACAAAAAACAAAAAATACTCCCACGGAGGAGCCGATGTGTATACAGATGTTGTTCTTGATTAAGTAAAGCCCTCTCTGTTTATGTCGTGCTAGGGGGCTGCATTGCGAGAAAGATAAGAGGGAGGGAGGTGCTCTCTCTTCAGGCACAAATCTGAAGATAAGGAAACAAAACTGACAGACCGTGAAGGCCAAATATGGGTGTCCTTGAAGCTGGTAGGGTTTTTGCCTCTGAGGAAGTATCTGGAAGCCAGTAGCACCTTGTGTCTGTTCAGGGCCTTAAATCATGGACTGAAGTCAGGTGTCCCTCAAGGTGGTCCCTCCTGCAGGGTTAAAGAACACGAGGAAGGTGTGCTGCCTGCTCATGTCAGCCTGCCGAGGCTGCCAACCTACAACACATGTTTGTTCCCATTAATTTTTTATTTCTAGCAATGCTTCTCTAGAAATAGAGCACCTTTTTGACTAATGTGGGGAGAGACGCTGGGATCATTCGCCATTACTGAGAACAGTTTTAATTTTGGCTGTAAAAGCGACACTGTCCTTGAAGGTGGCTTTCTTCTTGCAGGTTACCAGCCTGTCCTGCCGAACCAGCAGCAAGGGTTCCAGGGTCTCATGGGAATGCAGCAGCCTCCCCAAAGCCAGAGCCTGATGAATAATCAACAGGGAAATCAGGTCCAAGGCATGATGGTGCAGTATCCAGCCATGTCCTCTTATCAGGTACTTGGAAGCTGTAAAGACTGTTTTTTTTTTTTCTTCCGAGAATGCCTAATTGAATTAAGTTTTCATATCGTGGAATGGTCATTATTACTTCATTAGGGCAGCATGTGGCAGGAGGCCTCCTGATAAATACCTTTCCAAATCAAATTGTTTTCTCTGCTTCCTGTTTACGTATTCTTACTACTCCCGATTTTCATTCTGAATTGGGAATACATTAAATGAACTATTTATTACAGCCTGCAGTGTGGGTGAAACTTCACAAAGCATGAAGGAATTACACTTCTTGTGAAGAAAACAAATTAAAGAAAAAACAAAAAACTTATTTTTTTTCTAGTGCAGTATTGTTTTCTGTAATGAAGTTGAGGACTTTGCCTGGTCCAGTTAAAAATTACTCATCTGTGAAGTCTCTTGCCAGTCCCCTAAGAGAGGGGATCTCACTATGTCTTCTAAAACAAACTGTAGCCACAGAGATACTTGTTTATTGGAGTCAGGGGAGAGGAAAGGAAGTGGCTTGTGTTTTACCAAGTCCGTAAGTTACCCAGATATCTGTATTTTCCCAACTTTACATCTGGATTCTGTGAGATAGGGCAAAAGCTTATGAGGCCACCTATGAGGTGGCCTATGCTTTCCTTTTTTAAATCTCTCTCTGAAAAGTTAAGAAACTCAAAGATATGAATTCATTTCAGTAGATTGCACTGATTGAACAGCCATTCATCTTTTCCATCAGCTTCTCTGATGAGAACACCACAGTGACCCAGATGGAAATGGGGCAATTGCTTGTGGCTGTATTTTTTCCCTTATGTTTTCAGATTTACTATACGGAAAATGTGTTCTAAAGTCTCTAACCTAATCTAATGATCAGGTTAAAGGCCTAGACCTTTTAGATAGCCTAGATATATCTGGGTTGACTCTTCTGTAAAATAACAATATTTATTATGTATTATTATTAATGTAAGAATATGATCCCGGAAATTCACATTCAGCTAGATCGTGACAGAGCCACTTACTAGACCCAGGAGCACAGTGATTTCTTTTTTAACCCATCTCTTGTCAAAAGAAGATCCTCAGGGGTTAGAACAGTTCTGAGCAGCAGAAAACAACATGTTTTGTCTGAGCATGTTGTATACCTAAATTCAGATAGAAGGAAAATAGGAATACTCGTGACCTATTTTAATTTGTTTACTAATTATTATTTTTTTCTACATATTTCTGTACTCCTGTCTAGGTGCCAATGACCCAGGGTTCTCAAGGATTGCCACAACAATCATATCAACAACCAATCATGCTACCTAATCAATCAGGTCAAGGAACACTTACAGCCACTGGAATGCCTGTTTACTGTAATGTCATACCTCCTGCCCCACAGAACAACCTACGGTTGATTGCCCCACACTGCCCCTCCAATAACGTTCCAGTTATTTCTGCCAGCTGCAGGACAAACTGTGCGAGCATTAACAATGCAGGGTGGCAGGTCAAGTACTGACACTGGCTTAGTGTGGATACACAAGGATAGCGGTGCATTATTTGACAAATAACTCATGGCCTTCAAATGAAGAGGAACACAACAGGATAATCAGTTGAGGACATAAGTACTGACTATGCTCAAGTGATTTGCTGCTGGAAAAAAATCTGTAAAAAAATAAAATAAAGTAAAATACACTTTGAAAAAAAAATGTTTGCTGGTTAATGGTGCATATTCTTGTCATGTCTGCTAGGTATGCCTTTATAGCTTAGCTAGTGACATGAATTCATTGAGGTAAGATTTTTTCCTACCACTGAACACCACTGTGTAGATTGTAATATCCCTGATTCGGATTAGTTTTGTACTTTGTGTTGAGTTTGTGAAGCTAAAAGTATTTAAAAAATATAATAAAATCACATTGTACCAAAGCTGTAATGGAAATGAAAAAAAAAAATGAAAACAAGAAAAAGAATTACTGAATGGAAGGAATAATTTATATACACTATAGAGTTTTTTTTATGGATATATACTGTATTGTAGTGTTTAATCACAATAAAGCTATTTGACCTCATGGAGAAAGGTCATGTTTCTACCACCTGCTTGGTCTCCTCTCTGTTTCTGAGTGGGTGAACTTCCCTTTAGTTCCGCATTGTCTTGTTTCAGGTGAGGCTAAGGGAAAAAAGATGCTTAATGGGTTTGTGGGTGTCTGGGGAAAAGGCTGGATGTCTTGGCACGCAGTACCATAACAGCTAAGGCCACTTAGAAATATTAGCACAGACACCAGAAAGAGTTCAGTGAATGCAGTGCCAGATTATCTTAAACTGAGTTTGTGCGTTTCCAGTCCCCAGTTACACTAACATCACAAACATGATTTGCTACAGCTACTAACCTACACCTGTTCAAGAGGCCATACACCAGCTGAACATAAGAAGACACAGATGTCCAGTGGAATCCTGTCCACTGGCTGGAAGGTCAGTTGCTACTGGTGTGGCATCCACAGTGCCCAGCAATTCTGTTGCTCTGTAGAGAGAGATATTCTCCCTAATTATTGCTACTGCAGCTATAAAGACATTTTGAAACAAAAGGATGACAGCCCAAGAATTTGGTCCATCATGTTCAAGTAGTGGGGATGAACAATATATTAGGGTTTTTGGCTTTTAAAACATGCAGAACGGTGGTTTTCCTGAAAGTTTTAGAAGCCTTTATTTTTTCAGTTTTGTGGTGTTTCTCATTATTTCATCCACGCTCACTTGAATTCCTAGCTTGTTTTGATAAATTATTCTTCCTTCATAAATGCTGCATGGAGTTCCTCATTCTCCTTCAGTGATGACAACATTTGAGTTGTAGATGTTTACCAGAAAAAAATTTGTTTTTCCTTTCACTTAAGCTGCTTTTTGAACACCTTTAAGATAGATAAGAGTTGAGCACCCCAGGATCATCAAAAAGCCTGAGCTGCTTCTGTGTGTGAAATCTGCATGTATCGTAGTATGATTTTAGGTACACTCAAGATGATAGTTGTCAACAATGCCCTTGGCCATTGCTAATCTGAATGTGAAATGGCTTTGATTTTCTTTCTCTTTAAAGGTAGTATTTCTTTTACGTATTTCAGCTGCAGAAGCAGGAATTACACAGGCTACAGCCTGTATTTAAAATAAATATTTTTCTTTTTTATACAATAAGCATATTTTTCAGGGTTCAGTGTGTTTTTTATGTATGTGTCTTAAAATGTGGAATTTCTACTGAATCAAGTCCTATGGGATTGTAAGAAAGCCAAACACTGAATTTTATGTAGTGTAATCACGATTCATTTGCTGAGAGACAGTCAAGAACAAGAGCAGGTAAGTAAACACAATTCACTCTTCAATTAGAGGTGAAATGCCTAGGGAGAGCATAGTGACTGATTTTTTTTTTTTTTTCCTTTTTTAAATCAAGATACAACATTTGAATTTTGCCTGTGACCCTGAGCTCTCATTTTAGACACCCTGCATTGTATGGCTTACTTGCGTTTTAATGTTTTATGCACTACTGAGGGTTCTCGCTTAGCATTAATATAATTATATATAACTGGATTTTCTGCTGCTGAATGAATGACTGCAGAATGAATGGCTGTCCTTCCTGGTCAGGGCTCTAGGGTCCAGCAGAGGGACCCACTGGTGACTTTGGGCAGGACAAGCTGAACCAGTGGGGAGGGCAGGCAAACTGGGGTGTACGCGGTATCTAGAGTGAAGAGACCCTGTAGTAATCACTGCATTTAAGTCCTGTTTCTTCTCTCCTCTGAAGCGTTACTGTTACCTTATCGATCTTCATTCTCATCAAGAGAACCATAGATGAATTGCCTGGCAAAAAAAAAAAATCCCCCCTCAGCATCATGGATCAATGGGCTGTAGATGATCTCAGTGGCAATAGGCAAGGAAGTCAAAAAGCAAAGCCTGGGAATCTTGCTTCTGTTAAAATACAATTTCCTCATGTCCTTATGCCACTCAGTTGGTCATGTCCCCTTGGCAAACAGCATATCCCGTGATTGAACGTGGCTGTGAATTCCCATCATTTACCTGTCTCTGCTCATTCGATGAGCAGTTCACATAAAACATGTGAATAGCTGTGGGAGCAGGGATCCTACTGACTTCTCCCAGCCTTGTGGTAGGAGCACCTATCTGCAGAGTCATGAACCTTTCTGCTGAATGTAGCCTTTAACTCGATATGTAAAATCGAGCAGTTTCAGGAAGAGGTCACAGCCACCCACCCCAACATGGCCCACATCCTCTGATTGTCTCACTCTCTAAAGAGTTTGAATTTCCTTAGGCATAAGAAGAAACCAAATTTGATCTCCCTCAGCTATGGAGAATGCCCTAATTATCAAGGTACGATATACATGGGGGAGACATCTCACGTGTTGGTGCACATAGTTGCTTTACTCTGAAAGGATTTACATTTGAAGACAATGAAGCAATTCTGTTTCCATATCAAGTTAAGCACAAAAATTAATATCTAATTTCATTTTTATATCATATAATTCCTTTTTAAGCTTTTCTCTTATTTTTTTTTCAATACTGGGTCCCTTCCAACCCCTACAGTTCTGTGATTCTGTGATTCTGAGCTGGATTGCTTAGCAGCTTTCTGCTATTAAACTAGAGATGTCTCAGTATTAAGCCATTGTCAGAAGGTGAGGAGGAGAAAAAAAGAAAGCAACCTGTAAATAAATGTAACCAAAACAGGTAGGTGAAGCCTAGAGGTTTTTTTCTCCAATCTTTAGAATATTTCATGCGCACTGTCCATAAGAGGGTTGCTATTGGACTCACCTGGCCACACTTAGTTCAACCAACTCAGCAATTGGTCATGTTGAATTCAGAGTCCAGCTCATAGCACTGAAATGATTTATATGACAGACTCCTCTCCTGCAGGGTTGCTCTGCCACAGTAAGCTTGTTTTAATATTGTCTTCCCTTTGAATTCAGGCTCAGGCAGCTGCTCTGTAGCAGCCCTATTGTGGTGCAAAGGGCTGTTCGTTGCATTTTCCCTTTATCTGCTGTGTACTTGCTTTGGTAGCTGTGTTTTGCTTTTTCCTTCTTTTTTAGACTGTGGAGCTGATGGAAAGTTCTCCTAAGGCCCAGTACATATTTTATTTGCCACCGTTTTTTTGTTTTTTGTTTTTTAATTTATTTGCACTGAAAAACCAAAGGGGCATATTCTGAAATAAGCTGACAGTATCAGAAGACACTGATGAGCCTTTTTGGGTGGGTCTAAGTCATTTGGGCTGAAATGTGCTGAGGCTGTACATCCTAACAGAAGCCAGATGCCATTTGCAATTGTTTTGCCCTGTGTACCGCCCAAGAAATCAACGATTTCCTACTAAAACTGTATTCCCTTACATTTCCTTTTAACTCCATGTGAGCAGCTTATACTGACAGAAGACTGCATAAATTACCCCGGCAGCAAGGAATGGAAATGCAGAGGGAGGCCGTAGTGTGCCAAGAGCATCTCACTCTGCCCCATTAGCTGCTCTGTAGCGTGGAGACCCATCCTGGCACAGCCACTGAGTACTTGAATGCAATTCTTCCACTGGCATTCCTGCAGGAGATGCAAAATGCTCGCTGATCAGTGTCATTTCAGCCCTCCTGTTTACAAGGCTGTTGAGCTGGGGCATGTGTTGCCCCCTTGGTCTAACTATGAGAAACCAGTATCCTCCCTTGATGCTCACTGGGAAGCCTCTGGCAAAGGACGATGTCCAGACAGGGCTGGAAGCTTGGAGCTGCTGTCTCCCAGGGCTCCTCTGTGGACTGGCAAGGAGGAGGGAGACTTGTTTCCTCAGCCTTCCAGAATATGCTGCTCATGCTTAGCCCAGAGACTATGCTTTATAAATGCTCCCAGCTTCAACGCCGGTATAGCTCATATCAAAACCCACACTTCTGGTGTGGGAAGTCACCATGTAGTCTCAGGCAGTGGTGAGCTCAGAGCAGAAGATCCTCATTTCTCATTGAATTTCTGCCCCTGGCTTCTCTGAAGAATCGACTCGCTTCCCTGCTGGTTCCTTTCATTCCTCTGAAAAGTGGATATAACGAGCCTTTGTGGCAGTGGACTGATAGTTAAATAATTAATACCACACAGTGTTCCTGAGGATGGTTAGTCCAGCGTTCAGTAAGTAGCATGAAGTATTGCAAAACTATATGTTTTGTAGAATTAAGATTTGTAGAATTAAGAATACTGCTAAAAATACTGCTTTCCAGAATGTGGCAGTATGGGGAAATCAAACCCCACCTTTCTGGGTCTTTTTACAGTATCCCACTGATTGTGGAAGGGGATGACTCCTCATTACCTCTCCTGATGTAAGGACAAGGGGACATAAGAGAAATAGAATGTTTATTAAAACAGCAATTTCCAAAATGAAAACAAACAAAGCGCTCTTTTTTTTTTTTTTTCCTCCTTATAGAGCATACAGACAACCTGTGGCATTGCTGGCTGCAGGATGTTAGGTGTGGTTTCAAATACGGGTGCACAAGGTCAGAGAAGAAAGCTGTACTGAAGGCTGCTAAATACAGAGAGCCAGCGTCCAGCTCACAGAGGCAGAGAACAGCTTAAAGAAATGTTGCCATGTAATTGCCCTATTCTTAAACCTTTCTCCAGACACCATTAAAGATGACTGGTAATCAGCCTCTAGCCTGACTAGATACAGCAGTTCTCTAAAGCAATATTCATCACTCAATGCTTAATAAACAAATTAAAAAACATTGCTATCATCTGACAGAGAGCATCGTGTAACAAAACCTGTAAGAGTCAGAAGGAGGAGGTGAGTCTAACCTTGGGTTAATTTTCTTCAGTTTGTTTAGTGTCAAACGCCCTGACTGCATGAGTAACTACTCCCTGCCTTACACAGCTGCTTGTTCTGCTGCTCAGAGGCGGATGTAATGCCATGCTGAGGATGTAATAAACCTTCCAGTGGGAAGTTCCTCATGATAACTTTTCACCATCTTTTGTTTCTTCTTTGTAGCATATAATTGTTCATTAGCATTGTAAAGAGTAATTATGCTTGAGCAATGCTTTTGTGCTAAGAGTTTTTGTTCTTCAGCTGATAATTGAAATGCTTTTTCAGGTGACTTTATATATATATATGTATTTATATATAATCTGTTATTTTATGTCAAAAGCCTTGGTTTTTCTAAGCATCAGGTGAAGTTGCCTGAGTGTTTTTTTTTTTTGTTTTTTTTTTTCAGTGTTTTGTAATTAACATAACAGAGGTTAACTGATGTAGGCATTACATGAATAAATTGCAAGGGAGCACCTGAGATTAGCTTTCAGGCTGAAGCATAGCAGGTGCTCTGGGTAAACTTATGGCTGGTTTGCTGAAAAGTAGTATTGAACTCTTCTTCCCTGGTTCTCATTGGAAGAGATCAGCTGCAAACCTACCTGTGCTTAACGAAGCACTCTATCTCAGCTCATCCTTGTGTTTCAGAGGAATAGTTTTGGGGGCTCCAGATTTAGGAAAGCAAGTCAAAAAAACTTTGCCTTTGATGTTGCGGGTGCAAAGACAATTATAAAAAGGAAATGTAAGTGGAGGACAATGCCATAGCAAAGTTAAATGCTCCCCAGTGGAGAAATTATCTCCATTGAACTCTACTAAACAAATCTCTAGAGGAATGCTTTAAAAGAGTCCCCTCAAAGAGCACTGTGTATCTTGAGATAAAAAGCAGACTTCACAGTTCCCAAGCCTAAATAGTTTTTTTTTGAACCCTAAGGGTGAATCATATGGGTATGAATCAAGGCGCTTTCAGTAGCCAGGTTTAGCTTGCAAATCTACATCAGATCACCTCCACCGTCATGAAAAACTACTTTTATCTGCATGGAATACAGAAAGACATGAAATCTTTTGGCAATTTTGCTGTACGTAGTGGCCACTGGGCCACTTAGTGTGATAGCAAGACCAAGTGTATTGATAGTAGAGGAGACTGGAAATTTTGTACTTAGCTCCCATTAACTTTGACCCCACCGGGATCAAAACTGGTGGGAGAAAAGGGATCCTGTGTATCTGTTTGTGTATTTGTGAGTAAAAATTTTCACAAAGGAGAAAAAAAGTTGTTTTTTTTCTAAAGCCTTTCAAATAAAAATCAAGGCTTTTACAAAATCCGTTGTGAACTGTGCTCCTGTTTTCCAAGCTCAGCATTGCTGAGTCATTGAGGGAGTGATTTAGTAATGGGACACGATGTCAGGAGATCTGTGGTCACGGTATAATCCTTTGATATGCAAAATTTCATGCTGCTATTTGGACACCAAATTATCTAAGAACTGTGGAGGGGGAAAATTGACATTGAGATGAAACCTTAATTGGTAAATTTTGACAAATTCTGCCTCTGAGATAAAAAATTCTCAAATACATTCGTGAAGGTTTCTACAGAGATCAAAAAGAAATCACTTTCAGCACCGCAGACTATGCCACCCATTGAAAAGACCAGGAGATCAGACCTGAAAGCGAAGTACTGGATATTTGTAAACTTATAAATAACAGAGTTTGGAGCAATTCAAAAGTACAGGCTCAGTTAATTGCCATAACAATAAGTGAAGTGTAGTCCAGCCAGCATCCCAAATCTGGGGTCCAGTACCTCTCTGCCCCAAACCTCCAGCCAGGTTCATCTCTTGGCTGCACTTAAGCTTGAGGTAAGGTTTCTCTTTGGTGGAGCAATCAGGAACGTGTTTTTATGAAGCTCACGTGTGGCATTTGAACCAAGCTCCCGTGCATGTTAATGTTCACTCTTTCATTTTGTTTCATCTGCGCAGATGAAAAACTGAGCCATATAGTGCAATGTAACTCAGCACTGCCTCAGGCATCCACTGTCCTGCTTCCATCATCGGTGGACAAAGGAAGGGCAACGGACGTCATCTACCTCGACTTGAGCAAAGCCTTTGACATGGTCCCTCACCACATTCTTCTCTCTAAATTGGAGAGGTATGGATTTGAAGGATGGACTGTTAGGTGGATTAAGAATTGGTTAGCTGGTCGCAGCCAAAGGGTTGTCATCAATGGTTCTATGCCTGGGTGGAGGCTGGTCACAAGCGGTGTCCCTCCGGGGTCGGTCTTGGGACCGGTGCTCTTCAACATCTTTATCAACGACATAGACGACGGAATCGAGTGCACCCTCAGCAAGTTTGAGGACGACACCAAGCTGAGCGGTGCAGTTGATACCATAGAGGGAAGGGATGCCATCCAGAGGGACCTGGACAGGCTGGATAAGTGGGCCCAAGAGAACCTAATGAGGTTCAACAAGGCCAAGTGCAAGGTGATGCACTTGGGCTGGGGCAATCCCAGGTACTTATACAGACTGGGAGAAGAAGAACTCGAGAGCAGCCCTGCGGAGAAGGACTTGGGGGTCCTGCTGGACGAGAAGCTGGACATGAGCCGGCAGTGCGCGCTTGCGGCCCGGAAGGCCAACTATGTCCTGGGCTGCATTAAAAAAGGGGTGGCCAGCAGGGAGAGGGAGGTGATTGTCCCCCTCTACTCTGCTCTGGTGAGACCCCACCTGGAATACTGCGTGCAGGCCTGGGGCCCCCAGCACAAGAAGGATGTGGAGCTCTTGGAACGGGTCCAGAGGAGGGCCACTAAGATGATCAGAGGGCTGGAACACCTCTCCTATGAAGAAAGGTTGAGGGAACTGGGCTTGTTTAGCCTGGAGAAAAGAAGGCTCCGGGGAGACCTCATTGCAGCCTTCCAGTACTTGAAGGGAGCGTATAAACAGGAGGGGGAACGCCTGTTTGCACACGTTGATAGTGATAGGACAAGGGGGAATGGTTTCAAACTAAGGCAGGGGAGATTTAGGTTGGATATTAGGAGGAAGTTTTTCACTCAGAGGGTGGTGAGGCACTGGAACAGGTTGCCCAGAGAGGTTGTGGATGCCCCATCCCTGGAGGCATTCAAGGCCAGGCTGGATGTGGCGCTGGGCAGCCTGCTCTAGTGGTTGGCAACCCTGCCCAGAGCAGGGGGGTTGAAACTAGATGATCTTTAAGGTCCTTTTCAACCCAGGCCATTCTATGATTCTATGATGCTATGATTCCTACCAGGCAAGTAAGCCTGTTGGGCAACACATCTCTGTGACTACGGGCTATGCACAACTTGATGCCGCTTTTATTGGCATGGATATTAGTAAACCACATGTCTCAGGGCTCACTGCCTTCTTCTGCTAGGCTGAAATTATCAGTGTGTGTTTCAGAAACTAAAAAGTGGTCCAAATTATATGGAAGACACTCAGGTATATCTGGACACTTGGATAAATTTGGAGCCTTCCTCGTGTCCTGGGGATGGACAAGGGGAAAAATGGTCTTTTTTAAGTATTTCTTGAACAGATTTTTATCTCCCCAGTCCACCGGGACTGGAAGATTATATGTAGCTGGCATGTGGTGGAAGGAGTTACTGCTGATGTGCAAATATAGATGTTGCAAACATCAGAGCTGTCACACAACAGTGGAATGAGCTCTGGACATGAAGCATTCATACAGCATCAGAAAAATTTTGATCTAAGACTTGTCCTATCATTTATTCATGTGCTTCTGTGCTCCCCTGGACAGGAGCTGTATTTTTTAGAAGGCTGCCTTGCTCTACAGCAGATGTTCTGTGGTACAGACAAGAAGTATTGCCTCTCTTTGCTTAAGAAATAATTGTTTTTTAGATCAAATTATTTATTATTATTATTATTATTATTTTGTGGAGTGGGAAGGCTAACTGCCTGAACAGATATATGTATCTGTTTAGAATAAATGTGTGTTGGTGAGAGTAACTAACACTGTCCAAGGACAAGTGCATAAAAGGAAGCTGCAATTTTTTCAAACCATTCACCCAGCACAGGACACCTCTGGTATAGCTGTAATTTATGACCACCCTTGTCATAAATGAAGCATGAGTTTTTTTTAAAAAAAACAGGGTGTGGGATTTAACTAAGAAGGTACCAGTGGCTGTTTTAAAACATGTGCAAAGGAGTACACCTTTTTGTGAGAAACTGAGCATTTTTTCTGCATTCAAAAGCAGCAGAAATACTTGAGAGCAAGCTGCAGTGGCAACGTCTTTCAGCTCAACTCTGCTGTGATGAGCTCTGTGTATGCTGCGAGACAGGTATGAGAGGCTAAAAGAGAAATTTCACTGTACTTTTTTTTTCTTTTTCCCTTCCTCTTTGTGCTGCCTAGCTTTGTTCCATGGGAAACCTGGGAGCTGCAGTTAAAGGGGCTCTACGAGGTCGTGCACAGAGAACAAATGGCCTACAGACTCAGCAAGAAGGGTGTGATGGTGGCTAGTGTCTGGGAGCCTGCGAGGCAGTCCAGAGCAGACAACTGCTGCCGTGTGCTCGGGGCAGGTGTGCTGAGCCCCCAGAGATGAGCACGGCAAAGTCTCTGCAACCACTGGGTAAGCCAGGAGCCTGCGCACGTGCTTGCAGTGAGGGACCTGACAGCAACGCGGCTTGCGAAGTCATAGCCGGCTGCCTGTCCTCTGTGCCTATCACGGATGGCAGCGGCGCGCTTCTTGCACAGAAGGCCAGCTGTGGTTGTGCACGAGGTGCCAGGGAGGGCATTTCTAATACCAGCAATATGTAGGAAAAGGCTGCCTAATTCTCCAGTACCCCTGAGATCCAGAGGCGGGGTGAAAGAGATGTTAATAACCACACTATGGGACCATTTCTGCAGGAGAGGACTGATCTTTTGAGCTCATGCAGAAACGCAGGCAGAAAAAGCACCAGTAGAGCCAGTCCCAAACCTGTGCTACCAAACAAGCATAAGTCCCTTTGCGGCTGCTGCTTTCATTATAGGAAGAGCTGTTATCCTCAGGTTTTCACAGTAAAGACAAATCCTTTGCAGAGTCTGGTGTGGCTGCAGTATGCTGGGGTGGAATGAATAGCTCTTTGCAAGTCCCATCTCCTCTCTCTATCGTCTAGCTTCTAGACAGCAAGACATGGGATAAATGGCATATGGGGCACAGAAATCATTCCAGGTAGACTGATGACAAATACTGGATTGCCAATTCCCCCCCAGACACACACACCTTCTGCTCCCAAATATATTTTACTGGGCTGTGTCACCAAAGCAGAGCACAGCCTTTTTAAAATGCATCAGTTCAGTGTGTCTCACAGGTAGTAGCTGGAGAGAAAAAGCCTGCAGTTCTAGGATGCTGTCTCACAGAATGACTTATTTTCTCAGAATTAGAGCTGTGGAAGGGCCAAGGAGAAGAGCTGTAGTGTGCTCCTTGACACTGACAGCAGAGAACAGGCTTTCGATTCCACGCACCGTGAGTCCCAGAAAACCAAGGAACGGGCCTATTCTGCTTTGCAGCCTGCTACCTGCTGTATTTCTTCTCAGAAGTCATTTGTCTGTGCCTGGCATCTTGACAGGCCTGTTTCTGAGTGAAACAGTGGCTGGCAGCTTGTAAGAGAATCTGGGTCCTGTGCCAGCCCACGCAGGAGCTAAGACCCTGACAGCAGGCCCCACATCATCAGTGGCTTTCAGAAAGCCATGAATGTCATCTGCAGGCCCAACTGCCTCAACAGATGCACATTCTTGTCAGTCAGCTTTGGTTCACGTCCATGCTTCATTTGCAAATAGTGCCTAATGCTGATGGCCCTAGACACGCAGCGATGTGACCTTCTGGTTACTTGTGCGGACTGAGCCATTCTGACGTCTGCAAAGCTCACGGTCCTGATCAAGCAGGCATCCTGCTCAGCAGTCTGCTGCGACACTTAATCCTGCATGTGTGTCTTGCTTACCAGCAGACATCGCCCGTGCTTGGCTTGTGGGAGATGCAGATCCCTCTAGGGAATGGTCAGAACAACTTTGCCAGCAATATTTTTCCAGTCTCAGTCAGGCTGGAGGCCTTCTCCCCAAAGACGTGTGCTGTGCTGTCACCCGGAGCGGTGTCCCAAAGTGTCCAGACCGGCCAGGGCGGTGGTGGCAAGGAAGCCCGAGAGACTCAGGCACAAGCATGGTGCTGGGCTCCAGTCACGCCTCACCTTGCTTTTAAACATCAGCTTGCTCCCCTGTTTGGAGAACACTCACTTTAGCACAGAAATGTTAGACTGCAAGGTAGGGGGATGAGCAGCACTGGGATATACCTGTGCTTCATGCACTGGATGCTACTGTATAAGGTAGCAGCATTTTTTTCATTTCCATCATGTTGCTATAGAAATAGGTAGGTCACATATGGAATTTGCATTAGACTGACATTAAGTCCTTCTGAAAACCTAGCTAATTAAAATCATGTTATGTTCCAGTTTTCTAATGTCTCTGCTATCAGTGCATGTAAGATAGTGACAACAAGGGCAAGTGGAAATAATTAGCTAATTGAGTATTGCTCGAGAATGCTTTTTATTTATTCATTCATTTTTATTTATTTCTTCCTTCTTGTGTGCTTTTTCAGCTGTGCATTTTTCTTAAAATGCCATTGCCCATGGAACACCACCCTAATTAGGAGAGAGGGGAAGAGTTATTCTTCAAGCACTGTCACCATCTCTAAACTTTCCCCTGAATTTTGTAGACTTTAAATTCACAATTTCCTAGACTGATTTTGTTTTTTCTTTAAAACAATCTTCACAGCTATAAAATGCTCTTGTAAATGGAATGTGGTATTAAAAGTATAAAAACAGCCAATACACTGGAAAATATATTTTCCCCTTAGCTTACACGCTTTGGGCACTCACATTAGTTAATTTGCTTTTGGTTAAAATACAGTAGATACCAAATGTGATTTTAATTGGCATGTCCCTTTAAAAGAGTGTTCTGGTTGAGTGTGTGCAGTAGAGCAGTCCATTATAAAACATGGGTGGGCAGCAATACTGCCATCTCAGGGATCTGCTTTACAAAGTGCTTGCAATTCCTTGTTTCGCACAATGTAATATGAGTGCGGTCTAGAGCTGTGAACTTTCTTTGAGGCATCACTGCTTTGCACATCTGTGGCCTTCTACGTGCACAGATTCAGCTTCTAGTGCGTGCTGGTATCTAGAAATAGCAGTAGTGGCATTGCTATACAAGAAAATGAGGATAGTTTGGGGAGTTCGTAATGTGGAGCTTCGTGACTGAAATCTGCTTTTTCCTGCTAATTCCTCTTCTCTGCTTCTGAAACTATTAATGTTTCTACCCTCCTTCAGGGGAACTGAAGGAAAATGCTCTTCAACAGCATCAAATTCTTGCTAATAGTTTTCCACAGGTGTTTCATTGTATGCTCCTTGTGTAAGGTCAGCCTCATCATCTCTTAGGATGGCAGGTGGAACCACTTGGGTGAAGGGGTTTGACCAAGATCATGCAGCAAGTTAGCGGGCAGCAAATAAACAAAACAAACAACAACAACAACAGAGAACAAAAAGACTGAGGACAAGAGAAATACAAAGTTTCTCCATGTAGCTGATGTTAAAACTAGGAGACATCAGCATGGTAATAATGCTCAAGGCTGTAATGAATTCCTCATCCCCAGAGTTGCAAAAGAAGGTGCAGGATGAATCCCAGAGGTAGGATTCATGCCTTGCTCATTCAGAGCAGTTTAACTTCAAAGGCAAGGAGTAAGATTTGTGTGGTTCCACCTCTGCCTTTTCTTACTGTAGTTTCTAGCTCAATTCATTTTTCTTTTTCCTAAGAGGTGGTTAACAGGGCTGTTGATATATTGGCAACAGGAGAAATCCAACAAAGCCAGCTTACAGAACCTGACTTTTCAAGATATCATGGGTTTTTATATATATCTATATATCTATATATACACTTGTTCTTTTCATTAGCATTGAAATAAAGTTGTCCAAAGTTTGGAGTGCAGTAGGGCCCGAGAGAGCTGAGAAAGCTCAAAAAAAAAGATGGACAGATGTGATTTTTTTTTTTTTTTCACTTTTTAACTACCGCAGCTCTGGTGAAACAAATCAAACACAGCTTTAAAACTTCCCTGCTTGAACTTCTCCTCTTCCCCTTCCCTCTCCCTGGGGTTTCTGTTTTAGAGCTCTTGAACTGATTTGTTGAGACAGATCAAAGTATAAAGTATTTCTCAGCTGGTCTTATTTCTCTCACTGGATTGTAGTGGCAGGAGACAGGCAGCTCATTACAACTGGGAGAGTGCTCCTGTGAAACCAACTTCATTACAGCTGGTGAGAAAAATAAGATTTTGCTGGAGCCGTAGTTCTGTCTTGCCATCACAGAAGTAAATTATTTTAGAATGAATAAATAATGTCACGCTGCTTCTCATTAGGGTATGAGTCTGAGTATTAATGTGACCTTAAATACATCTGAACAATACTGTTTCTGTCTGGTACTGTGAAGCCTTTGAGGTACATCCTAGGTTTGTCCAATTTCAAGCATGTTTCCCCTGTGCTTGTTTCTTTTCTTCCCTCTTCAACAGTGCTTTAGTGAATGGAGAGGATGGGGTGGGTGTTATGCTCCTCAACAGCTTGTGAACCTTCTCCAGGTGCTGACTGTGTTTTGTAAATCACCAAAGTATGGGGTCTCAGGCAATATAGAGGCCTGAGAACATTTCTGACTAATTCTCAGAGGGTTGGTATAAAGCAGGAAACTCAAAGCCCAGCAGTGTCCAGGCCTGTTAGCAGTGAGCTCCAGCTTGAGAGCTCAGGGCAGGCAGGTGAGGAGGTTGCTTCTCACTGCAAACCACACATGTGAGCAGTCGTTTCACAAGCTGCTATTGGACAAGGGGCAGGAAAAGCCTTCTGCCTTTGACCCCCTGCCCTCATCCTTCCCCCAAAAGGCTTTTGCCTATGCAAGCCTTTAGCAGTCCACAAACAATCAAAAAAAAAAAAAAAAAAATGTTTTAACTAGGGTCAATACCAAGGTTTGCTCACAGCTATGCAGATGTTATGGGTAAGGCAGCAGGAATGATGTCTCCATTCAGCAGCGGAGCTGGTCTGTGAACATATAACCTGAAAGTGCAGGTCATTGAAAGGATTTTAATCCCCCCCCCCCCGAAAAAATGGAAGGATGAGAAGAAAGAGAAGGGAAATGACCCAACCAAGACCACAGTATGATGGCAGAGATTTCAGGTCTCCTGACTCCCATGAAATCATACCCAATTCTAAAATACATTTGAGGTACATATGGCTTAACAAGTAAATTGAGACACAGCATGCAGGAAGCAGAACAGAAATGTCTTTAATTGGAAAGGGACTTTCCTCCTGAGGGCTTCTGCTTCTGCTTAAATGCAGCCTGATACACATTGTGGGCTCATTTCCTCTCCTTCTACTTCACATAAAACAGAAGAGAGCCAGAGAAAGATATGTTCCTGTAGGGAAATGTAACTATATTACAAGTCAGCTGGTGATAATTTTTATTGGAGTGGCAAGACTGGGTGTTTTGGCCAGGTATGGCTAGAGGTCAGCAGATTTGGGGCAATAGGTACTGATGCTAGCAGAGGAGCGAACCCTGCCTAGATGGACACGTGGCTGCATTTCAAGCCAGTGCAGCTATCCCATCTACCCAAAAGCTAGATTTTGCTCAGGCTCTCATAAAACCTACCTTGCAGAGTAAGTCCAGATGTGGGATGGAAGCAAGGACTTCTCCTGGCAAATGAAAAGGGTGAGCATGGACAGAAGGTAAAGGGCGGAGAGATTTCCAAAGCTGGGCTTGCTGCCCCTTGATTTGCTGCCAGGGAATGAGAGGAGAAAGGCTGGTGGAACTAAGTGCATCATGCAATAACCTTTACTCTGCATGCCCCAGTGCTCATCTCAGCAGCAGGAGCCTGGTTTCCTAGAGTTGTGGTGTCGAAAAAGCAGACAGTCATGAGATGAAAAGTGAGTCACAGCTTCTTGCTTTACCTATGCCATCCTGTATGCTGAGATTTTAATAAGTGTACCATAAAATCGGGCATTTTCTGGCCAGGTTCTTGCAAGACAAAGCAAAATAAGAGTGTATGTTGTAAGCCCAGCTGGAAGGTCCTCTGGAAAGGAAGGACCAACAAAGCTGTGATATGAATGTACACTCCTGAAGAAGGGCTGAAAATAACCAGGTTCCCTCCCCACTCCTGTATCAGGAGGCCTACTGAGAAATTAAATTTCCCTGATGAAGCAAGGTTTGAAGAACATAAAGCACATGAAGTCTCCTGGGGAGGCTGTATTTGAAAAATGTGTCCTCAGTTTGTTGTAGTTCAACAGCATGAGTGGCCTTACCAGGATTTCCTGTATGCTAAAGGCACCCTTTGATAGCTCATTCATCTCAACCTTCCAGGATGATCCTGCATAGACACACACATCAAGGGTCTCTGTGGGGCATATGACCAAAGTCAGTGCCTTCATGAACACATTTTAAGTACATGGAATAGCTAAGCAGAAACAAAAGCATCACGAAGGTTAGCGCTTTTTATGTAAATGTAAACCTAAGCATGAAAACAGAGAAACATAGCCTGAAAGAGATCTTCTGTGTCACTGAATCCTGTCCAAGGCACTGTGTCACCCTGCTGTGCTTATATGTGGATGACTATAAAACCATATAGACATTTTGTCCCCCTGCCCTTGTGTGCATGGTTTGGAGCCATGCCCATCCAGCGCTTGGAGACCTCCTGATAGCAAACCATCTGGCAAGACTTTCTGAAGTTGCTCTAGCATAGAGAGATTTGAGCTGGTATTAAACATGGGTGGTGGGGCCTCTGCAGCAACAGGGGTTAATCCAGATCTCCGGTTTCCTGACTGTTTCATAGCTGATGTTCAGACACCTCAAGGACACCGTATTAAGTAACAGAGCTGAGGATTCTCAGGATAGAAAAGCCATGTCAGGGGTCTGTACCTATATTACGGATTTTTGTTTGTCCGCAATCACTTTGCCAAGCTGAGGATCAATCTGTGAGCAGCTCCCTGCTGTTTTCTGAGCATTTTCTGCTCCACAAGCATTTCTGCTAGGGGCTGAGGAAGGGTACAAAGATTTATCTAGCAGCAAACTTTACTAGTGGCAAATGTATCATTATCCCTACACACTGCTGCTCCAGTCTTACAGGAATGCTCCAAAACAAGAAAGAGCTTGATAGACAGCTCATTCTACTGTCATGCTTTTGCTCATGAACTAAACCTTAGATCAGATATAACTTACAGATGAACTCTAGGCACAAAGTCTCTATTCCACCAACATCCTTAAGAATTTTGCCATTATTTCAAGGGGACTTGGTCTTGATCCTCTCTGAATAAGTTCTGTCTTCGTTATTGTACTAGTTTTGCCTGGGATGTAGTTAATTTTCTTCACAGAAGCCTATATGGTGATATGCTTTGGTTTTGTGACCAAAACAGTGTTGGCAACTCACTGATGTTTTAGTTGTTGCTGAGCAGCGTTTACACAATGTCAAGGCCTTCTCCATTTCTCACGCTGCCCCACCAGCGAGAAGCTATGAGCAGACACAACAGGACAGCTGACTTCAACTGCCCAAAGGGATATCACATACCATATAACAGCAAGTTCAGCAATAAAAGCCAGGGAAAAGAAGAAAGGGGGGTTGTTCAGAGTTATGGCATTTGTCTTCCCAAGTAACGGTAATGTGTGACGAAGCCCTGCTTTCCTGGAAATGGCTGACCCTCTGCCTGCTGATGGGAACTAGTGAATGGATTCTTTACTTTGCTTTGCTTGTGCATACAGCTTTTGCAATACCTATTAAACTGTCTTTATCTCAACCCAAGATCTTTCTCACTCTTACCCCTCCACTTCTCTTCCCCATCGCACTGTGGGGCTGGGGATCTTCAAGCAGCTGTGTGGGGCTCAGCTGCCAGCTGGGGTTAACCCACAACAGTCAGGCAGCAGCTGTGGACTAATTAATTACATCCATAGGCGGTGGGGATGGGGCAGTGTATAATTGATCTTCCTGAGGGCTTGCAGCCCTTTCTCAGGAAGGAAGAAAAAGGACAAGCTGAGCAGAGTGTTTGGACCAAGCCCTGGTAAGTGCCAATTCCAGTCTCTGTTGTCTCCTATAATTCTGGTATATGAGAAGTTGTGATTGTTTTGGATCGGTTTCTATGTTGGTGTGACTGAGATAAGCTTTTCCTTTTCCCACTGTAGTAAGCAGGGGTTCTGCATCGATCTGGTTAATGCTGTGAAAGGGGTAATGTGCATGCTGGGGAGATCAAGCTGTGAGCAGTAGTGAAGTTCTTCTGTACCCCAGAGATGGTTCCTGCATCTACACAAAGCTGGGCCCCTGCCTTTGCCTCCTGGTTCCCCAGTCCTCTTATTACAGCTCCTCAATTGCTCCAACCCTACTACTGTGTAGTTTGGCTCTCAGGTCAATAGTTTCCTTAGTTCTTGAGTTATTATCCAAATTCCTGCTTTGTACAGACCCTACCTGCCTGCTCCTGTTCATTTTGCCTCAGTCTGGCTGCCGGGCAGAGCAATCAGCTGCAGAGTGTTACTGATGTCTGTACATCTGTACAGAGGGCAAATACACTGCAGTTGTGATGGGTTGGTGGGCTTGGCTACTCAGGAGTGTCTGTGCAGCTATTTCTGTATGATGGGTGCCAAACAGGAGCCACCACTACATCAGCAATATACATGCTTAACGTGATTGGGTGTTGCCATTTCTCAAAATGCTCTAGCAATGGTGACCAGTAAAAAAGTCCCATGATTCAGGATGACTAGAGCTAATCAACATGTTGGAGGTGAAGGTGGATGATGGTAATATTGTAGCTTACATTTTCTACAAAAGAAAAAGTGGGTATGAGACTTTTAAGAAGTTCCATTGCTTCCCTTGATAAAAGCATGGGAAAGAAGCCTTGAAACATAGGAAAGTGTTGCTATGGTGCTTTCATTCTGCTGCTGGAGATGGCACAACCAGGCTCTCTAGAATGGTGAATGTTTGCCTTGAGCAGTGTTGTGATAATTATGGGACGTGTTTGTGCTTAAAGTGCTTCATGGGTGCCACAGTGGCTGTATCAGAGTAGTATGACCAGCGCACGATGGAAAGACTGATAGGAGAATGATGGAAAGTTTGTCAGGATCAGATTAGTCTTATCCTTTGGTTTGTCTTCAATCTCTGGTTTTTAGTTGCTCATGACCAAAAACTTTGCTTCCACTGGAAAGTAGGACCTTTTTCACCAGCCCCATCTTCTTCTGTCACTGATAAGTACCTCACAATAATCATGCCCGTTGGTGTATTGAGTAGGATCCTGCCACCTAAGCCCTGCTAGCTCATGTGCCGTTGCTTGTTGGAGAATTTCATCTTTTTCTGATGGGTAAAAACTTCTATACTGCAGCTGTGCAAAGCTAATTTCAGAGATGACAGCTCACCCAGAAACAGTAGAAATAATGTTGCTTGAGGCAACTGGTTGCTATCCCGTGTATGTTGGATGGCAAAAAAATTATTAGAGTTGAGACTGCAAATCTATATTCACATACTTCTTGCGCGTGTACTGTTGTGGCATGGGCTTGTACATTCTGCTGCCATGCGTTTATGGATCATGCAAGTCCTGCATGCTTCAAAGTATATCTTGCAAGTAACCTGAACTATCAAGAACCATAAATAGGAGGTATTTTAGCAGTGTTTCAGTTAGTATTGTCTTTTCTTTCTAATGTTTCAGTTAATAATTTCTTTACATAGCAGGAACTTTTGTAGCTCCAGTGAGAAGCTGAAAATGTACAGTATGCCATTTCATGTCTTGGAAAAATTATTGGAGGCTCTTTCCTCATTTATTTTGGTTTCAATTCAGAAAGCTTTTTAAAATCATATGGAGTGAAACTGAGTTGTGGTATTCTTTGCCACATGCTGCTATTGATGACCAGAATTTACAGACAAATTTCTGGAAGAAAAATCCATTTGGGAATACTTAGACCAAGACTTTGTATCTGGTGTGACAAGTGCCATGAGCCTTAGCTCCTGAGAGGCTGGAAGAGTACACTGGGGAAGGAACAGCATATGTTTTCCCAGTCTTATACTCCTCCTAAAGCTTTTTCTGTTGGGCTCAGAGACAGCAGTAAGTGCTGGATTGACTTTGCTCTGATTCAATATAGTCTTTTTTTCTCATTAGGTCTCTGCAGGTACCAGGTTGTTGTTTCACTGGCAGTAAGATCTTTCTTGTAGGTGAGATAATGTGATCTTCATATGTACCCCTTCTTCCTAATGTATAATTTCAAGACTTTGTTAATGTTTGCTTCTGTGCCTGTAGGGCAACTAGTGATAAATATATGAAACCCTATTTCTGACTAGGCCCTTTCAAAAATGATTATTTACAAATTCATGACTCTGAAAAAGATTATCTAAACAAGATATTCTGTAATATTGGGAGAAAACAGCCATATGAATGGTTAATAGCTTCACACATCCAGACTGATTAAGGTGGCAGCTGATAAAACAGGACTTGACCTATTTCAGACCTCATTGTATTTTTGCCCTGGGTAGCAAGCAAAAGTAATTTAGTTTAAATCGCATTGCTTTTTTTTTTTCCCTCTCACTTTCCTCACTTCTAGCCCTTGTGTTTTAAGCAAACCAATAAAAGGGAGAGTCTCTAAACAAGATCTTGTTAAAACAGTGACCTTACACTTCAGTGCTATTCATGTGGGTTTAATAATTCAAACAATTGTTTCTCTAAGGTGTTCTGCTCCTGTGCAGAGAACAGACAGATGCAGTTAGCGATGGGTTTAAAGACTTTTCTCATAGCTACCAGTAGCAATCTGAGGAATTATCTTTACACAAATTTGTACTGGATGAAACTAATATGTGGGAACTTTATCATTTTGCAGACTTACTTTAAAGCACTCAGTGTTTTTTGTCAGGTTACCTAAAGTAATATTGAGCTTCTGCCATGTGAGGGTGTGTAGTACAGCCAGTTGGAGATTTCCCAGCAGACTGTTTTCTCATTCAAAAGTACCAATATGTCAGAGGCTGAGCAAAGTTTTAGATTGAGAAGAAACAAAACTAAAAAATCCCAAAATAACAACAACAAAAGAACGAAAAACAAAAAGCTCCCCAAACCTGAACAGAACCTTGTGAAAACAGAAGAGTAAAGAATGCACTTTCAATTTTGTCTTCAGATACATTTGTCCTAGGATTTCCAAATTCTGAGTTATAGTGAAGGAAGTTAAAATCACAAAGACATATTTTGCTATTTTAAATTGAATAGTTTGGTCTGGACCTTTTATGAGGGAGTTTTTTGTTGTTGTTGTTGGTGGTGGTGGTGGTTTTTGTTTTTACCTTGTGTTGGGCTTTTTTCTCTTTTATAATTTAAATCAGAGGGGTTTTGTGGAGTAGAGATGATATGGAGATCCTGGAGGTTCCTTGTGTCAAGTAGGATTACATTTCTGTCCAGCTGAAAGAGGGATAGCCATTGAGGACATTCAAAAGAGGATGTCACCAAAACGAAGGACAAAGGGCCTTCAGCTTGCCCTTCTCTAGGGGGACACTTCCCTTGTGCAAGGTGAAGCAGGGACAGATGTTGCTCCTGCAGGAAGGAAGAAAGAGTGGAGAAGAGTTAGTATGTAGCTGTGCAGGACACGATTGTACTTCAACCTCCCTTCATAGCCAGGAAATCTGCATCTAAGTGATGCGATTCAAGGACAAACTCTCCTGGCTGTGGTAATTCTTAAAGCAAGACTCACCTTTGGTCTTTTTATTAAGAAAGGCTATGTGGGGTCCTGGTTTTGCAACCCTGTGTGCCAGGTGAATAATGAGGATCCTTGTCATACGTTTGTCCTATGACAACTATTGTTTTCTTTAAATCATCCATGCTATGACCTTAGGTATTCTCTATAATAGTCATAAAGCAGAAAATGATAATCTATTTCTTATCCAGCTGTCTGCCTTATAGAAAATGAGTGTGCCTGTAATTGGGCATGAAGTATTTTAAATTGGGCCATCAAACAGACTGCATCTGTTGTTCTTATTGTTATTCATTACTTATCAGAGCCAGTGATGTTGTGTTTTCATTAATTTTTCTATTAACTTTCTCCATCAATGTGATTAAAGATTCATTAATCTGAAGCAAAGAGTAAAACAACCTGCTGCCACCCTGCAAGCTGGAGATCAGATCAAAACCATCCTGCACATAACATTAGGCAAAAACTGATTAAGCCTTATAAAAATAAGATCCCTGAAAACAGATAATGTTAGCAAAGGATTAGCTGTTTAAACAGTCAAGTCAAACAGGACATAATCAGGGCTAACTTTGCACCTCCTCCTCATTTCACTTTTGCCGTCTGCAATTTCATAGTTCTTTAGATGGCAGTTTAACTTAGTACCAATTATCTATGTACTTAATTTGGCCATGTAATTGGCAGACATTTCCAAGTTAGATAATTTTTACATGCTGTGTATTTAATGTAGGTGAAGGATTTTTTTGTTCACCCTTGTTGCACTCTTTTAAGAAATATATATGTATATTCCTGCCTCGTATCTCTTTCTGGCTGTTATAATCAATGTTACCTTTAAAACTTTGGAAAGCGCTGTTGTTAGCAGCTTGTAAAGAATAGAAAAATGAGGGAAACTGAAGTCAGAATGCTTCTAGACATTGTGTTTAGTACATTTAGTAAATGTAAATATTAGGATTTAGTAAATGTAAATATTAGGAACCCATTGGTGGCTGTAGCTTCATCAGTATTACTTTTTTATATAAAAAGCAGAGGTATGACCTTCCTCAATATAAGCCATTTTTTTTTTTTTTTTTTATAAACTGCAAGTGACTATCCTCCTGTTAAGCCATTCTGACACAAGGGAATACAGCATTATCGGACAATATTATTTAAAAAAAAAAAAAAAACTTCTGTTTTTTGCCATTCAACTTTGGGTTCAGCTCATGTTTAAACTTGCCTTTCCCAAGACATTCCTTGCTTTCTGCCAAGCTAATTTCAATTCAGTGCTTTGGTTGAGGGCCTTCTGGTGCTTGCTGAGCTCCATAGAGGATTTTGGGCAGAGATGCTAAAGACAGTCGTCCCAAAGACTGCTAGTAATGTCCTACCTATTTTATGTCTTTTGCCAAAATATGAATAGGTTAATTATTCATTTCAACCTGTACAGAGCAAGGGGTATGTTATGTGGGTTGTCTTTGTCGGAGACCCGTGAAAGTGCATTACTTCTTACCATTCACCTCTCCTGGGAAGCATCTCAGAAATGAGGCCATAAACATAATGTTATCACCCTGAAATCCCAATGGGAGGGAGAAGAAGTTCTGAGTTTGGGCCACAGCTGCATAAGAAAGCCCAAAGGAAGAAACTGCATCAAGGTTGTAGTGAGTCAGTCCATCTAGGTGTTATATAGCACCTGTGCCCTAGCTTTTAGTTTTGCTCCACTCAAATACTGTATATAAATAATGCTAACTGACAAACTTTCAGGGAATAAAAAAAGTAAATAATGCTAGCCAGTTCTCATTGCAGGTGTGCTTCCCTTAGAGCTTCCTGACTTTGCAGAGCCCATTTCTGAAGCCAGGATTTTCAAAGGGTCCTAAACGCAGTGTACCTGTTTAAAGGATTCTTGTCATAACCTGCTGCTACCAACAATGCCATGGCTAACATCATTCTCTAATATGGATTTCTGGAAAGCTTAGTGCACAAGCTAATGCCACATGGTCAGAAACTGATCAAAGAATGAGCCATGGGGTGCTCTGGATTCCTCTGAAACACCTGAGAATGGTGATTTCAGTCTCTGTATGGACTGTCCTTCCTGAAAACAGGGACCTCTAGCTCCTGTGGTTAGTACCAGCCTAACTGAAAGATTTTAATAGATCATGGTTCTAGTGAAGACTAAATTTAATTTATTACAAGGCAAAATCAGCAGAAAATGTTAGGTCTACAGGCAGAAAAGAAGTGAGACCAAAGCAAGCTTTATAGCCACATATTCTGCAAGTTATCTTTAGTTTCATCCATCTAAAAACTTGTGTCTGGATCCATGTCTCTTGCAAAACTGTTGTTGTTTTAGATGTTTTTATCAACCAGGTTTGGGGAGAAGTGTCTGCCTCTTTCTTCTTGGAGAGGTCTTCAGAGTCTGTAATTCATGAAGACCATATCTAATTAAGGCATTGGGAGAGGTAAGTGAAGGAACTTTTTTGTCTTGCAGTCTTTGTCCCCAGGTATGCTTATTGTCCCTGCTTAATTTTGAGAAAAGAATGCTGATGTCCTCCAGGCATGGCTGGATAGAGCCATCTTCTGGCCAGGCAATAAAAACAAAAAACAAACAACAACAAAAAACTCTTTACTGAGTGTTAATGCAGCCTTATAGTAAGGCTGGGCAGAAACATGGGAGTGAAGGGAATGTTTTATACAGATAAATAAATGAGACCAGTGCATACTCCTTGTTATTCTCTTTTGATAGAGGATATGTGTGATGGTGGTCCAACAACTTTGAGGTGACAGGTTCTGCATGAGGGAATTCTTCAGGGGGGGACTGATATTTAGATATGCAGGAGTTCTGGTTGGAGGCGGGCCTGTCTGGAAATCAAATAAACCAAAGGACATACTAAATAACCTCAGCACTAGCAAAAACTTTCATGCTGCATGAGTCTCAGATACTTGATAGGCTGTTTGAACAAGCAGTTTTAAATGAATGTTGACTGCAATTGTATTCTGTTCAGTTTGTTGTATATACATTTTTTTAAGTGTTACTATTTCCTTAAGATCCTCTTCATATATAAATTTAAGTGAGGTCCAGGGTTGCATTTTTACACTGGCATTTTCCTTCCAACTTTTTGAGAAAAGCATGAGCCATGTGTACTGGGAGTACTCGACTACAATTTATTCAGCATACTTGATATAGTTAAGCACAGCAGACTTGGAGGAAAGATAAACAGATTGATCTGAATTTACACTGTACTACTTATGGTGATGGAGAAGAATTGTCTAGGAACTCTTAATTTCACCATAATCGAGTGCCAGAGGAAAAGATATGCTGCCTAGCTCTGGTCAAGAAGAAATGCCAGAGAAGTTGATCTGATATATACCTATTTGAGGTTTTAGTTGATCTGAAGCCTGTGGGTATGTTTGGCACACAAGCAGAGCACTTCACTGTGATGTGCTGTTAAACTGGAAAGAACAGATTAAGACACAGAATTGAAGAGATGAAATGCAAACAAAATTGTTTACAGCTCTGAGGAAACAACTAACACTTGGATGATGAACAGTGAAATCACAAATTTTAGAAGGAAATATTGCAGTCGATAGAGATATCGGTTCCCCTGGAGACAAATCAGTAGGAGTCATCTGTATTGCCTTTCAGAGAAGATGTCTTTTTAGTCTATCTTGGAGGAAAATGCACTGTCTGAAAATCAGATGTCCAACTGTGACCCTTTTAACAAGACTATTCTCCAGAAATGTGCTGTCTAAACAGTGGTTGGACCATTCAAGTCTTGGTGCTTGTTTTAATTTCATTTATTCTAAAAAAATAAATGCTATGTGGCATATAGACAGCTTTTTTATAGACAGATTTGTAGACAGCTGCATTCAAATTTAATATACAGCCTTGCAGAGAAGGAGTCCATCTCATGGAGCAGAGGCAGGAAGGGCAGCCCAGTCTACTGCTGGAGGCATGTCAAATGAGGGGTGTGGTGTAGGGTGAAGCCTTGAGGCTAATATTGACTAGAAATGATTTCCTCTTCAGAATTATGAGTTTTGAAGTTAGTATTCAATTGTTGGTATGCATAACTTTGTTTGGATTGATTGCTTTTCTACATGAAGCTGCAAATGGAAAAAAAAAAAAAAAAAATGTTGGGTCCTGACATACTGCTGTCTTTTAACAGACAGTGAAAGAAGACCTGAAAAATGCTGCATCTTTCACATCCATAAATTCACCTCTACTCCCCCGTGCTTATCTACCCCCTCTTGGGGGGGTAGTTAGTTAACTAAACAAATTTGTAATTTGTAAGTGCAGCATAAATGACCTATTTCACACAGGGAGCACAGAAGGACTCATGAATTCACAAAGAGACTATTTTTGTAATTTCATCAATTGAAAGCAAATTGATGAAATGGTTTACCCAACTCATTAATTAATTGAACTGACCTCTGAAGGTTCATGTAGAGTTTCTGAAAGTGTCAGAGCAATGAAAAAGGGAAGGCAGTATCGGAGAAGCTATAGCATGTGCAGCAACTGTCTTGGTGCAGAGACAGCTGTGGGGTGGGATTCAGTGGAATGACTTCTTTGTTTTTTCAGCACTTCCTGAATTCCAAAATTATACTTGTACTCCACAGTATATCCCTGGTGATAGTAAGCAGCTTCTCTCACCTATTCTCAAAAGAGCCACAAACCTGAAACCTGAGGAGTGATGCTCATTACAGGGAAATGCATAATTCAGTGGACATGGAAGAGAAAAGCACACCACATGTAAAATAGTAGTTGTCAACTACATGTAGTTAGATCACCTGCAGCCTATGAGTCTTTCTCCTTTCAGCAATATCATTTTTACAGTGGTGCAATTCTACTATTTGTGGATACTTGAATGATTCCTCTGAATAAGAGGAATAGCAAGCCAATGCCACTAATGGCATGTGCCACGTGGTGGATATTTAATGATGTAAATAACAAAGCCTTTCTATGCTGTAGATATTTCATGCAACTTGAAGTTTTCTGACTCATCTGGCGTAAGATAATGATCATCTGCCATTCACTTGGGAAGCACTTTGGCAGAGAGGAGACACTAGCCACTTGTTCCTCTAGCCCTGGTATCCCTAAAAAAACTTCAGGATCTTCCATATTGCAGAAAGAAAGAGGTAGAGAAAGTGTTAAATGCTCAGATACAGCACCTGTTTAAATATTTGCTGCCTCAATCCGGTTTGCGGAGAGCAGGGGGTGATGTGGGAGCTGTGACGAGCAGCTGGGAGCAGGAAGGTGGCAATGTCTCCAGCTGTTTGAAGAATTCCTGCCATCAAGCTTATAACTGAGGTCTGAAGGTAGGCTTTGTAAAGTGCACTTCATGTTGATCTCTGTTTCACTTAGGCTGATGTTCAATGCTGACAACAAGCTGTTCTGTAGTAGCTCTTGTTATTTTCCAAGACAGCACCCTTAGGACTGTGTAAATGGCAGCAACAGGAAAAAAAAATATTGAGAACATCATTATTCTCTAAGTGAGTTTCTGTTGTTGTTACAGAACTTAGAGAGTCTGTAGCACTGGGACTCATAAAAGTGTCTTTGATTATTAGTTCTTATGATTTCGTCTTTTTTTTTTTTTATGTTGGGAATGAACTGGAAGCCTGAATGAAACACGCACTTAAGATGATGGTATTTCCTGGAGTTTATTTCCTGGAGTTACAGCATGATGAATTGATATAATATGTTTATCTTGAGTGTTCATAAGATAGAAATCCTCACTTATTCCACACTTACATAAATAAAATCAGAGGTAGTTTACAACCAAATTTAATTTTGTTAAGAAAATATCTCATAAGGTTCATTGTTAGAAAAATGTTGAAGGAAAGGCATTTTTTTCCTTGAAAGCATTGAAAAACATGGCACCCTGTTTCTTTTCTTCCTCTGAGATTTAGAAATACACTAGCATCCTCTTCTATGCAAACTCCAAATGTAAAAAGTACTTTTTTAATGAATCAACCTGCTTATGTATCCAAATACGTCTATAATTTAAGCTAGCTTGATATGATGTACTTGTTGGCCAATATTACTGTTAGCATGAATGTAACCGGTTTCAAAATTTTATTTCCTGCTTGCAAAGGATTTAGATAAGGTTTATAAAGCTGAGCAAGGCATCAAATTTGTTCCTGTAGACAGAAAGCTAGTTGCTTGGTTTTCTTAAACTTAATTGCATGGAGATGGATCAAGTTCTGAGGGGCAAAGGAGCTGCCCTGTGTGAGGTGTGACTGGCCTTGCTCATGGGCACTCCACACTGTCCATAACAACAACACCTCAAGATGCCAGATGACATCTGAACTCTAAAGATTCAGTGAGTACAGCATGAGCCGTAACTGGGCTGCAACTTTAATATTTGCTGCACTTCTGATCAGCAGCAAAGATGAGATAATTTACTGTTGTTCAACCTACAGTGGAAGAGTATATAGTTGAGTTGTATCACCTTGCCTGTTCAATTTCCAAGGCTCATAGTGCTAAGTTAGCTTATGGGATGTCAGTAAGAAACAGGTTTTTCACTTCATAAGAATTACCCAGGCATTTCTTAATGCACAGAATGGAAAATGTGTCTTGAGATTCTTCCATGCCCCTCACAGGCCTGAGCACATTGTATCTGATTGACATCAGCGAACCTGTAAAAGCACATACTTATGGATGTAGTTAATTATACAAACTTTCTGAGGCAAAAAAGAGGCTTTTCAGGTTTGATGGATGCTCTTAGGCCCTACCTCCACAAGGAGTTTAGGGCAGGAAAATTTTCACTGCATGCTACTGTATGTCAAATGAGGCTCTGCATGTGCAGCTGTGGACAGGTAGGGGCCCAGATCTAGAGGCATGCTATTGTAGTCTAGTAATATGAACTACCAGCTCATGTTTTTTTTAAAGTGGTTCTGCATGAAAAGTCTTTCCTTGCAGCTTATTTAAAGTATAGTGAATCATTCTTAAAATAAAAGCTACAAATCTCCATTTGAAGATGATAGTTGGGTTCTGTGAAGGGATTTTCCTGCTCTACTTGTTGGTGGTTCCCCCCCACACCCCAAGATTTTCTTCAAGCCAGATGTAGCTACAAAAAAGCATGTGGACAGGGTAGATTACCCATGTCTGTTTACTTCTGTTTACTTCTTTTTCTCCTCATTAGAAAGATGGAAGATCTTATAAGTAATTCTCCTTTATCTCATTATCAGCACTTTTGTATTGCATTGACTATAATTAGAATATTAGGATTACCCACTGCACTCCAGGAAAAAAAAAAAAAGGGTAGTCTGCTGCAAGCTTGGGAAAGCTGAGCTCTTTCTCTCAGAACTGACCGGAGCCCAAGATCTTCTTGTAACTCACTACGATCAAGAAAGCCTGCAGTTGTCTGGTTACTTCATTGTTCTGCTGTGAAATGAAAGATGGTTAACCATTTCCTGTTTAAAGGGGTAACATCCTCTACATGTTTTTTTTTTGTTTGTTTGCTTTTCAAAGACCGGGTTTCATCTGTCTTCACCGATACATCAAGATAGTAGCTGCAGCTCAGAAAGTTACTAACACGGGGGAAAAAGGGCTGTCTCTTTCTTGGCCATGATTGTCTGTAAAGTGGTAGATGTCACTTCCAATTTTACACCAGCTGAAATTCTTTGGTGTTTTGTCAGGCAGTTATTCCCAGGGAGGGAATCCTTGTTCCCACATATTTATATCTTGATTGGTAGTGGGAGAGGCTGGCTTTCTTTGCTGGCCAGTAAATGAGGGTAAGAATGCGATCATTACTAAACAGGACCCAACACTTTCCCTCAGGTGTTTTGATGGTGTTTTTTCTGTCCTCACCACAGGATTCTCATACTTGAGCATATTAACTGTTTTTTTTTAACCTGGTGACTTATCTATTGACATTGTAATCAAATAATTACCAGGAGAATCAACCTAGTGTACTCCAGCAGAAGCAGTATTAAATATGTCAGTTTTTATTAAGCAAGACTGATTATGTAGTTAAATACTAGAGTAAAGCATTCCATGTAGGACTGAGGCCAGTGTGCTTTCACAGCAAGAGCTACAGTGCCTCAGTGAATGGATTTAAAAGGTTTAAGTGAATGTGAAAAAATGGGAACAACTTCATGCTTCCAAAGAGGAAGAGGACAATTCAACTTGGGTGGTAGAGAAGGCTTCCTGCAAGCAAGTCTCCTTGGTCGCCTAAAAAGCAAAATTTGTGCCACACGTGGGCTGGGTGCTGGCTCTGTACACAGGCTGGAATTTCATGAACAAAGTGAAATTCCTATCAAGAGCAGTGCCCGAAGAGGCACATAAAGTATGTGGGAATGAGCAACAACAACTTGAAAATAAAATAAAAGGTTTAATGGGTTCCCATCCAACAAAACTAACAAAATTACTCACAGTTTAGCTAAACTAGGCTTCAACTCTGAAACAACATTTGGAGGAGTCTCTCTGTCTCCATGTGTGATAGTGGGAATCTAGGGAGATTAGGTGGCCACAATAGAGATTTTCCCCTCCCCACACTGGAAAGAGTTACAGGAAGGTGAAACTTGGGATTACCCCATAGCAATAAAAACTCTGAAGGTTATTGTCACTTGGAACACAGTAAAAGAAAAAACATTTTTAATGTGTCTGGACACAAGTACGGACTCAAATTATCCTTTCCTTTCTGGCAGGCTCCATGCTTGCCAGATTTTTGCATCTCCATGCAAGCACACTGAGGTTCATACGCATTCTTCATAATTCAGGGCTCCTTTACTCTGCCTTATTATGTTGTTTGCTATGGGATAAGCAACACCAAAAGTTTGACCTACAGTCTACTTAAGGGTCAGGAGCTTTGGACGGTCAGGCCAAGAAGACCCAAGCACTTGGACTCCTTAAGCCACTGGATCATATTCTGTGCTACAGCAAAACTGTCTTCCAATTTCCAGCACAATGGTGTTGTATTGTATTTTTAAAATACTGAAGAAAAGCCTAAAACACCCAAGTTTTGTACCATCACTTTAAGTTCATGTTTTTGTACAATCAGTTTTGAATCAAGATGCAGGAAGTCTTTAATCACTCTTTTTCCCCCTTTAAATGCAAAATCTTCTCTTTGAAGACAGAGGATTCAGCACCTCACCTTTTACTAAAAATAGGAATGATGATCATTGTTTTGAGATCTTCTTGGCTATATAAAATCAGGCACCTATTTCTGGGATGGATGGTGGAATACAGTGTTTCTGTGTACAGTAATCAATGCTGAACTGGCGTTCTTTGCAGCATCACTTCTGGGAATCCCATGGTTGCTACAACAACAACTCCAGCTACCGAGCCAGTCTCTTAGGTAATCAGCTTCTCCCTTATATCATGTGCTGGGTTTCTTTTTAATTAGAGAGGGGAAAAAAAAAAAAAAAAGCTGTTTCTTACAAGCAAGAGACTTCTGTCATTAGCACCATGTATCTGTCTTTGGGCATTTGGTCCCAGATTAATTTAGAAACTGAAGCAGGAGCGGTCTCATGAGCAAATTGAGGTTTCTCCCCTGTCATCATGGAAGATCAGTGCTGCTCTAAAACACTTTCAGGAAGGTCCCACTTTGAAATGGCCTTTAATACTAGTGATTTCTAAGGGGATGCTGAAATATGACAGCATGAATGTATGCAATGAGTTCCAAAAGTCTAATGACAGTCTAATGTTTATCTTTTGTGCTGCTAATCCCTTCTGTTGCCAGGAGATTAGTTTTCAATATGTTGAAATAAAAGTTCATTCACCCTTTCAGGTCCTAACACTACACGATTGGAATATAGGTTCTGCTTGTTCTTTTCCCTCTGTGGATACCTTAAGCCAACCTTACAAAGTCTTTTGCTTTCGGTGCTGTTCTTCTGCCACCTTTGGTCCCCTGCTATATTTTTCATGTGGCAAATTGCTGTGGATCCACCTCAGCTTGCCTCCTCTCAGTTTCCAACTTGTTTTGATGTCTCCTTACATCTGCCCCAATTTCTGTATGGTCCTGCCTTTCTACAGCAAAATCTATCCCCCTGCCCGTCTCCAGGATCTTGTTCAATGCTGGCCACCAGCAGTATATTTTGCCCAGGACCCACTGTATGTCCAAATATTGCATCTGTATCAGAGAATGGAGGAACTTTTGTTCCTCGGTCATCTGGCCATCCTTCTGCCTTCCTGCTTCTCAGGGAATTCAAGTGGAAAGAGTTAAACTACAGTGGGAAATTAAACTACAGTGGGAAATCACTTGACTTGCGTAAGATGGGCTCTAGAAACTTAGATTATGCCATGATTAATACTACGCCATGATTAATACTACAGTACTACCTATTTGAGACAAATAACAATGTGCTTTGCATGCAGCTCAGATTCTTTGACATGTTCTCCATTTGTTTTTGTTTTTCCTGCAATATTGTCTTCAGACATTGTTTCATTTGTGTCAGTTGGCATAGATTAATAATTCTGCAGCTCTGAATAATTTTATTACCTACTACTGTGTGTTGATGCTAATGAATTATGTTATTTCTGCACCATTATTTATTATCGTTCTTCACTACAATTGAGATGCAATGTATGGGTACTTGAAAAATGTCCTGCCACTTCTTACAGCTTGAACTGTATTTTATTTCCATGGTTTTAGACCTTAAACTTTCCTTTATTTATATGGCTCATCTGATGGTACATTTCTACATCCCTGAGAGACTGCCTAGGAACTCTTTCATTTGGAAAATTTACAGATTATGAAACATTTAAGATGCTGTCCAGATTTCCCCAATGTATTTTCATCAACTGCAGTGATGAAGAAGTGCACTCATTCGCAGAAATGGTTTTTGAAGTCATTCACTAGATATAGTTAGAGACGTAAGCTAAGCTGGTGTGGAAGTGTGTCTTGTAGGCACCATGAAGCCAACTGAATTATCAAATAGGAAGATTTTATAGGATCCATCTGGATATTTAAAAACATGAGAATTAACCAAGTTCTTTCACCTCAGGATTGACCCTTGTTCTATTCACATGTCCTGTACTTTTGCTTGGAATATGCTAACAGCTTTTTGCTTGTTCAGAAAACTGGAACTTAGGTCAAACATCAATTATCTGGCACTTCTTGTCACGTGTGACCCTTATACCATAAACACATTTTGCTCATGGTCTGCATTTATAACAAAAGGCCTTTATTCTGCATTTACATTAGTATGAAGAAAGGGAATTAATCCATGTGCATATAAAATGACAACATCTGCGGTCAAACTGGTCTGAAGCAATAAGGATCGGTTATTTTTTACCGGGGTGGAGGGGAAGTAAATAAATTCCACTGCAACTGTAATAACTGCCTTGATTTGTCTTGTTGTTGCTTAGCGTCCTTCAGAACTATATCATTTGAACAATATTGCTGGTAAGAAATCAATGTGCTCAGACAATTACCAAAACAGTGCAGTCCCATAAGATTTGTTGTGTTGGTAGTCATAAATAGAATGAAACACTATCCATAAATGCAATAAAACACTGCCATGAAAAGCCTGGCTAATTATGTTTCCCTGCAATTTCAGTTGATAATAGCATCTCAATAGATATTAGACTTCAGTAAAGTAATTTGGGCAAGGGAGATGAAGTCAACAGAATTTACTAGGTTATGAGGTCATGTAGGGCTCACATTATTTGTTTGGCAAGGGGTCAACATGTCAGATGGGGTATAATCCAATATAGAAGGGGTTTCCTTAGGTGAATGTAAATGATCTTGTTTGACTTGACAAACTTTTTATTTAATGCGAATCACTAGCTCAACTGTCAGGCCTCCGTAAATGCATTCCTACCTGTGATCCTAGACAGCATATGAGTAATAAGGTTTGATTTTAGGACAGATGATCTTTTATTCTAGATGTCTGCAGCATAACTTAAAGTGGTAGGTTTCCTTCCACACCCAAAGCAATATGGTAGCATTGCATACTGGGGTAGGGATCCGGGACATAGGTTACGAACTGCCTCTTAGCTGTCTGCTCCCTCCCAGCTTGGGCCTGCAAGGGACTTTTCCTCAGAACTTGGTATTTGCAGCATCAAACTTCCCTACAAATTTGCAGCTTATTGAGATATACATACTAATTCCTGACCCTTTCAAACTCACCTGAACTCGCAATATACCTCCATACTGTTTCTACCAGGCTTCTTATCTCTGAGGAAGTATCAGGCAGTTTCAGCTAAACTCCTGTGGTGCTTGAGAATGCCACAAGTTCTTTTTATTAAAGCTAATGTACTCCTGATTACAGAGCTGGAGACAAAGTTATGGAAGAAATTTTTTTCTTAATATTCTATGACATCTTAATATTCTGTGACTGTAGCTAACAGATTTTCTCTTGGTGGTGCCAACATCCTAACTTTTTCACTTGGGATCCCAAAGAAATAAGTAACCTGCTAAGTTAGTCTTCTCTTAGCCACCATCTGGCTGATGCTTCCCAGAAGTCAACCCTAAACCAAGTCAATATCTGGCACCCCTGGTCAATGAGAGCAGAAACCTGGACTCTATGCTTCTCCTTTTTCAAGACAACCTACTTTCTTTTCCCTTTGTTTACTAATTTCTTTACTTATCTGCTTCCTTGTGTTTTCATCCAACAGCAGTATAGTTGTATTGATTTCAGAGAGTGATTATGATGACTTGCCTCTTCTTTCCTTTCTTCTCTCAGGAGTAGAATTGTCTTTTTTGCTTGCCTTGGTGCCAACATGTTGCTGGATATGTTGTTACAATATACATTTTTAAATGATTGCATGATTTAAATGATTGGTGAAGATTTCCAGTAGGATTATGAGTTCAGGAAATGAGCTGATGCAGCTAGAGTACACATTGTAGTGAGAAAAATAATTCATAGTGTATAGCTATTTGTCCTTGAACTTGTTAATCTACTTGTGATGCATCTTCCCAACACCTAGATATGCCTAACCTAGTCTTCAGTGAGAATTGCTCTCCTTTCCAAGAAACCCTTAAAAGATGGAAGGAAGTGCAAAGTGAAATTAAGTTTTAAGAAGTTATTTGTTCTATTGCAACAGAAACCTGGTGCTTTAAGCTGAAGCTGGACTTGTAATGGTTAAAGCTGGTCAGTGCAATGATTAAAACATTTGTCAGCAATTGACAAGGTGTACTGCTTCAACCATTTGATCATATCTACCTACCCATCTAATTGCACTTCTACTGGTTTCCAAGAGGAAGTTACAATGGTTTCACAAAGCAGCATGATTCTTTTAAAACCTATATTGCATTCCTGGGTAACGTGCTGTGAAATGGAGGAGACAGAAGAGGGAGGAGGTATGCACATAAATGTACCTCCTCTTGGCCTTTTGGGTGCTTCTATAATACATGATGATCACAACATATAATAGCAATCTCTTAACCACTCTACTGAAATCCCATCATGTTAAAATGGAGGCTGAATTCACAGCTGTGACGCTCATGTTTGTTTTTTATACATTCTTCTAAAGCATGAAGCAAACTGTACAGTAGAACTGTAAGTTACTTTTTTCAGATTTAGTGAACTTCTAATTTTGTATTGGAAATGGTTATTATATAGTTTAATCCTAAATGCAAGATTAAGGAAATGTGCAGTGAATTACTTAGTGTCGGGACTACATAAATCAACAGAACACTGCAGCACTTAAATAACTGCACTTGGTTGTTCTCTTGTTTTGTTCTTCTCCTAGCCAGATTCTGCTTTATTTTTTCAGGCAATGTATCCAAATGTGAATGGAGTACATTGAATTTCCTTTCTGTTCCAGGGACATCAGATATTCATTCTCATTCCTCTCATTTTAGTTGTTCAGCATTATGCACCCCCTTGATTTTTTTTTTTTTGTCCTGTCTTCTAAGCACAATATTGAATTTAAATAGGAAAATCTCCTTCCAACGTCTAAAGTTTCAGTATAACGCCTTTGAAGGTACTACTCTTACATGTACCTTTCTGCTAGGGACAAGTTTTGTTGACGGTATGGTGTCTCTGCTCTTTTGTGCGTTGGCTGCTCCAGTTCAGTTTCAGCAGGAAAAAGGAAAAGACGTGATTTTAAACCTACAAATGCAAGGAATGAGAAAGCATGTAAGGTGCATTAATTATGTACACGGGAGGGATGCTATTAAGAGAACTTCTACACTGTGTATCAGAAATAGCTTCCTGTCAGAAAGAGATGTGGTTATAAAATAGGCAAGCGATTAAAAAATTTCATGATAACGGGATGTCTAGATAAAACTAGACTTTGATAATATGTTTGTAAATGCCTTGTCTGTGATAATGCTGCATGGGTCTGGCTGGCTGGATTGTTGAGGTAGCTAGAATGTTACACATTTCTAGCATTAATTTCAAAGGTTTTGTACTCTGTTAATACCAAAAGTAATATTACAGCTTTCAGTGAGGTGTCTTCCATGCGAGTAAGGGTGGCAGACTCTGAAAGATGAGAGGTGGGGGTGGAGGTTGCAAAAATCAGGGTGTGGCATAATGTTGGCTATTGCAAAATCCAAGCCCTTACATGGCAGTTCCCTACCCTCTCAGCTGCACTGGTAGCACTGTTTGAGGGATCATGTTGTACATAGAGTTATGAAACTGGAGTATTTTGGGGGAGGAAGACAGAAAATCTACATCTTTCCCATATCACTCTGGCTGTCCATCTCTTATAGCAGTGATACAGACACGAAGCCAGGGCAAAATATTGCAACAAGGGAGGTAGAAAAAGTCAAAATCCTCTTCATCTGACATGGTAATCTGTGTAGAGTTGCAGTTTTAAATTTTTCATTTGAAGCTATTTTATAAAAGACATTCTTCCTATATATCAAATCTATCAACACTTCTGCAAAGTCTAATGTTTGTGAGCATTTACTGGTGGAAAAAGTACTCTCTAGAACTTCCCTCTCCATGTATTTGGTTTCTGCTTCTCCCCAGTGAATTTTGTCATCAAGAATGTCTGTGGATAAAGTATCATAACTGTCTAGGCAAATGGGACATGATATTGAAGCAACCATATTATGCTGGCCTTGTTGGCTTGAGTGCTTTAATCAGGAAATTGAATCGGTACAGTGCGACCTCTTGCTCAGCAATGAAAATCTCATCACAAATGCAGTGCCAGAAACACCTAACAGGCTGGAATATGCTCACATAATTCATTAAATAACCTTGAACAGTAATATCTTCAAATTGGAAGTATGTGCATCATCCAGACAAAAAAGGTTACTGAAGCAAAGGTTCTATGAATTTGTCACTTAAGTAATAAATGTGTCAGCTGTGGCTTCAGCACTAACATTGCTGCTGTCATCAGGAGGTCTTGTACGCTTAGGGGTTGCTGGCTCCTGGAGGTTTCCTTATGCTGTACAGCTTACAGGCTTACAGAACACTCTAGAATCTAGAAAGGCATCGAAACATCAGGTAATGTTCCTCCTCTGTTCAAAAATAAAAAAGGGAGGCATGGAACAAACTTGGAAATCTTGTTGCAACACACTAATTAAAAAAAAAAAAAAAGTGGAGGATAACTCTGGAAGGTTGTATGATGAAACACTATGGGCTGAGTTTGGCAATTTTGACTTCTCTGTATGCCTTCCTGCTCTCCAAGGCCACATGTAATCACCTTGCACCCAAAGAAAGCCTACTAACCATCCCAACAGCTTCACAGACAATAAGCATCCCAAGTAATGTAGATTTCTATGAAATCATACTTTGCTTCATAGTGAATGATGCTAGAAATGAGATCAAGGTCCTTATTTCTTATCTGAGAGTAAAGAAGGATGATGCGTTGTTTTTTAAAAGGGTGACCTCAATCTCAGGGTAAAGCATGGCATCCTCTTTCAAGCTGTACCTGTTTTTCTATATATAAGATTTCCTTATTTCCCCCTTTTCCCTCTTTTTTTTCTTGCAGGCATCTTCTTCCTTCAATATTTTCCTGTCCTTACAATTTCATTTCACCATATACATCCCCATGTATAGCAATAGCAGCTTCCAGTGAGCTTTCTAGGTTTCAGAGGTTCTTATTTTGGGATGATATGTGATTTTTTGAGAGTACCAAGTTCATGTACCTCAGGTGTGCTGCTTTTCCTTTTATTTTTTATTTTTTTTTATTTTTTTGAGATGGCAATATCAATTAATCCATCTGACTTTGATAGATAATGAGGATGAATGTAAAGATGCTGTCCAAATACTGGCATCACAGATTAGTAGCCACCTGTGAAAATCTATGCACTTAAAAGAAAAAAAAAAAAATAACAAATCTGCTGTCCACTTGATCAAGAATTTTGTCTTGCACTAGGCCACATATATTTTGCATGCCCTTCATCTTCAGGCACCCATTGCAGTCTCTGGAGACTTCTTGTTGAGACCAGTGTATTCAAGCCTGTAATGACCATAATAGGTGACAAGTCATCAGAAAGCTGTTTAGAGAACCATAGCAAGCCAGTGTCAGATTAAACTAATGTGAAAAACAAAGAACAGACAAACTCTTTCCTTTCTGCTCTGAAAGACGTCTCGGGTCTTTTTTTCTTTTTTCTTTTTTTTGATATGGCCCATGCTATATGATGGTGTGGGGCTGTGGTCAGTCTGTAATAACTAGTCTCTGCTACATCTTCCTCCTCTCACTTATCCCCTGCTCCAGCATGGGCCCTTCCATGGGCTTGCAGTCCTTCAGGATAAACCTGCTCCAGCCTGGTCTGTCCACAGGCTACACGAGACTCTCTGCTGGGGTGCCTGGAGCACCTCCCCTGCCTGACCCTTGCGCTCACAGGGCGGTTTCCCACACATTTTTCCTCACTCTGCCATGCAGCATTTTGCCTTTTCTTAGCTAAGTTTCCCCAAGGTTCCATCTTGGCTCCTGGGCCCAGCCATGCCCTCAAGTGGGGCAGTTGGAGCTGGCTGGAACCAGTTGTGTCTGGCACAGGGCAGCCCTGGTCTTGCCTCACACAGGTTTTCCCTGCAGCCCCTGACGAGCACCTGGACATTAACATACCAAAAAAGACTCAACAAATGTCTTGTACTGATCTCTTCCTGTAATGATTTCCTTGTTCTGGCACGCTGGCCTGCATCAGCTACAACCCGTGTAATGCCACGAGAGTCTAAGGAAAATCAAAAGTTACACAGGAGTTCCCAGCCCAGGTACAAAGCTACTGTCCCTTCCTTTCCCTTTTCTTACTTCTCCTTGTTTGTCCATCTTTTCACTTCTTCACACTCTGGCAGTGCTGCCGAATGGCAATGAAACAACTGGCCAGGTAAAAGTAGAAGACATAAATGTGCCTCATGCTCATATTTTCAGGGGTGTTTTTTAACTGACCCGTCTCATGAGTTTCATGGCGTTCCTGTCTTTAATGAATCATTGCTGTGATAGTGGCTGTAGGTTACTTGCGACTCAGCTGTTTGCTGCTGTTGAATATTTTTAATCTTGACGAAGTTTGCCCAAAGCATATAGAAGAGTTCCTCTGGTATGTAGCACAGAAAATCAACATAAATGTAGGCTCTTGCACACTCAGTATTAAGGCAACTTAGTTTCTATAAAATGGGTTTCTTGAGCACATACATAATTCCATAGTTAACACTAAACTGAAATGATTTAAAATATAAATTAGACAAAACAGCCTAATGCACTTCAAATGAAATGGGGCCAGAAGGTTGTTTGACCTAAGGACACAATCTGTGTTTAACAGCAAGGCTAGTTTGGGCCTTTTAGCTATCTGCTTACCCCGGCAGCTGAGAAAACCAGGCTGAACAGCCCCTAATTAGTGTGACTGCACCGCCTGGATATTGTACTGTGACATGGCTGTGATTTGGAGCTTGTCAGCTGAAACTGCTGCACAAAACTGTTGCTCTTTATCTGGGCTGAGCAATCAACTTGACAGGTGAACTGAATGTCATTAATTTTTTTTGTCATCACTGTTATGATAGAGAGTTGTAGAGTAAATTTTGTGCTTGGCCTGATACGTTTTCATGACAGTTTTGCAAGGTTAATTTAGGCCTGTAGCTGGAATGAATAAAGCAGCACTGAAAATGAGCCTTCTATTGCAGAAGCTTCTCTTCTGCTGGGGTGTCTCGTTACCTCTGCCAGCAGGTTGTGGTCATCTCTGATGTAACACAAGTTTGTCAACTGAATCCTTGACCACAGAATTCTGCCCCAGAATAGCTGTGGTTTGCCTAGAAAAGGCTTTAAGAACATGGTAGAAATGGATAATTTCTTTTGCACAAAATATAAGCATAAAAGAGCTGTAATAGCATTTGCTTCTTCAGTAGACCAAATTCTGGTTTCCTATTCAAGAGACATAGTAAATATTCAGCCAATGCCAAGTATTACAGGTGTATAATCTAGACATAATTGTGATGTTGCAGCACATGCCTATAGTTAGAGATCTCTTTTTCTACATCCATGAGATGAAATACATTGTTTGCATCTCAGAAGACTTTTCTTCCTGCCTCAGGAGTTTAAGATCCAAGAATCGTCTTAGATTAGGTTAATCGGAATAAAATACCTTGAATACCCTCATAATTATATTGCATCTAGAATGAATAATGCCGGACCAGCCGTCAGCTACTCTGTGTTTATAGTTATGGGCTGTCTCCCATCAGTGACAGAGTTGCCCGTTTTTGCTGTAACCACATTGTGTTAATCTCACTGATGGGAGTGCAGGTGGGAAAGCAGAGACCTACCAAGAAGGGGGATTGTGTATCGCACCAGGCAGTGCCCCTCTTCCTAGCTCTGAACATATGAGGTCAACGCAGAGTCAGGTCTCCCATGGATTGGGGTAAATTATGGTAGTTTTAACAAGCACTGCGTACAGGATGGAGAACAGTTGTGTGCTGGACTTCACAAAAATAAGACCAGCGAGTATCACCCAGGCTGTTTTCCTATACATAGCTGCAGGAATAAATCAACAGAGGCAGACACTGCTACAGCCTCTGTTCAGACAGCAGAATATGGATAAATTGATTATCTGGGCACAGCAGCATTACACTGTCTTTCATTGGCATCTTTCTAAGGTGTACATAGTGGCAGATGTGGTTGAATTTTGCTCTGTGCAGCAATATATAGATTGAAATGGTTAGTGGGCAGATGCTTACCTGGTATAAATTTATGTGGCTTCATTAACTTCAGTGAGACCATGCTGATTTAGAGCCGCAGAGGAGCTGGCTCTGTGAAGCAGTCAAATTTATAAATGACTGCATAATCTACTAGAAAGTCAAGTCAGGCCAACCTCTGTGCTATGACATTTCCTCTGAAACTTACTTTAATAAGGTAATATTTTCTTCCAGTTCCATAAATGCAAATCAGCTGAACCGCACTTCACATACTTTCTTGTTTAATTAGAAACTCTTGGTTCAACTATACTGCAACTGCAGGTGAATGTGAATTATTCTAACAATTTTTCATTTTAATTATCTTGATTAGCTTTTCCTTCTTTGCAATTTTATTATATCTCATTTCAGAAACGTCCTTTAATTTAAGACAATAAATAAACTTTTATTTAGCAAACTGTGGAAACTAGAGGATATGATGCAAAGAAGATTCAACTCATTAAGCATTAATGTTACTAATACTCTTACACTAATTATTCATTGAGTTGATTGTCTTAGCAGAAAAGTAGGCTTGACTTCTCTTGTGGATCATCACATTTTATTTGCTTATGTTGCAAGAAAGATGGAAGCAGCAAAGCTTCACAAAGTTAATGCTAGAATACTTCAGAGGACATATTGCACTTAATGAATCTCACCACTAGATGTATTTAAGGACTTCCCTTTGGTTTTTAGCTGGGAAAAAAAAAAAAAAAAAAAAAAAAAAAAAAAAAACAGATTTTTCCTCTCACACACTTTCAGAGGAAGGGATGTCTATTCCTTTGTAGTTTCTTTGTATATGACAAAAAAGGCATCTATGAGGGGAGAAAAAAGCGACCAAAAATGCATGAAATCTCCCCTTCCAGCTTTCTGAAAGCTATCATTAAAAAAAATTCTAGTATCTCAATAAAAAGAAAAGTTGAAGGTCATTATTCTGTCTACTAAGGATGTTGTTGTTATGTATTTTACAGGGGAAGTAGTGTCTGTTTTCAAAAAAAAAAAATAATCCGTATATTTAAAATTTTCAGACAGCTGCGAGAATGAAGCACAGGAAAGCAGTTTAAACTTGGTTGGTCTATTTAAGTAATCCAGGAAGAAGGTTAAGGAATGACTTTATCATGGAGCTTATGAAGTCTTCAGTTACTAAAACGCCTGATATGAGATGCATGTGGAATTCAGATCTCTAAATCTAAAACTGCACTTTTACATTAAAAAACAAACAACAACAAAAACAAAACGAAACCAAAAAACACCCTCCTTTAGCTGTCACAGTGCCTGGCGATGAGTGTATTTCAGATTATTTCCCTGTTGGGCTTCAAAGCTCCCCACAGGACTGCAGACTAGAATTGCCTCAGTCTTGGCAAGAGGAGAGTGCCTGGCCTGTGTCTTGGCGTGACTAACATCCACAGCATATGATCTTCTCTGTATGTGTCCCAAGGATGTCATCGGTGAAAGCTCTAAGAATGTTTGGAGGAAGTCCCTAGCATTGGGCTCTGTATTAATCACAGAGAGGTTTGTGTTGGTGTAATGTACAACTAGGTTGAGCAGGACCGAGGTTCAATGCGATCGGCATTTCCCAGGACAATGCTGTAACTGCAGTGCCCTTTTGAGAGGTTACTGGTGCTGGGTAGCACACTTTGCCCAGTTCCTGAAGTTGTGCCACTATGCAGGAAACAATTCAAGAATCGAGAGGCCAGCCAGTGAGAAAAGAAAACAGAATATAGGTTTTCCAACCAGCATTGGTCATGTTTTTGGAGAAAAAATGGTGATGCAAACATAAACTTCATCAATCCTCTGTGATCTGAGGATGGATTTAAACTAGAGTTTTCAGCTTTCCATATGAGTGTGCTGACGATAAGCTGGTTTAACAGCAGTTACCACCACTCACATACATTTTAAAAGAAGGTTGAATCCTCCTTAGTTCTTCAAGGGAAAAGACACTGAGATTTACCTTTAAGGGATGGTTCTGTCCTGGTGTGTTGGGAGGTGGAATGGTGGTGATGGATCCTCAGAAGCCAGAGGTGACTAATTCCCAGCTATCAGAGATGCAGAGGTGGCTGTGTCCTAGATATATCCTACTGCCTAGCCTTGCACTGCATACCGGCAGTTCATATGAGAATGGTCTACCCTTACCTATTGCATAGTAAGGCTAATGCATCTCACTCTCAGTTCTAGATTTCACTCTAGGAAGGGTCAAGTTTGGTAACCTTTTCTTGGCTGGATCTTCCACAGCTTAAATAAGGAAGAGTTTTCGGAAAACTAGGCCAACAGCTGAAATCTGAAGCTAGAAGATTATCAGTTGCAAATAAGGGACAACTGTTTCTGTGAGAACATGCAACTGCTGGAACAATTTGTGTGATGCTGAAGTGGGATCTCTGTGATAGAAAGTCTTTAAATTAAACACCGGATGTCTTCACAGATGATCTATCTATCTGTAATGATGTGCTATGGGTGACAAGTTCTTGGCCTCTGCTAAAACCTCATAACAGATCTGCTTTAGAAGTGTTTATTGGTTTCTGCACAATTTTATGCCGTTAGGCTTTTGAAATTGAGGTTCCTGGCCCTCAATATACAAAGGGTGAATCAGAACTGTACTTTCCTGCAGAGTTGTGTAAGGTCCTGTTCATGTGGTGCTGCTTATTGCATCAGGGGAAACAGCTGAAATCAAATAATGGATGAAGACTGCAGTCCCCTCTTTGAATGTTTTTCATTCTTGTTCTGTAGCCCTGGGCTCTTTTAGGTCTTTAAACCATTTCCCTGAATTATAATACGAGGTCTGGGTTATCTGGCAAAAGTCTCAAAACTCTAATCTAGCTATGACAGGTGTACATAAGGGGCTCTTGTCCCATTTTAGGGACAGAATAAAATAGCCATGATGCAGAAGGAGAACCTGACCCAGTCTGTGTTGGAGGAGTACCTCTAGAAGAGTTGTTCTTGAAGAGACTCTGGAAAACTATATTGATAATAAAAAGTGTGTTTGGCTCAGTTTAAGACTGGAAAAGAGAGGCGCTGATGTCTGTGCAAGAAGAGTTTCTGCTCGGTAGCTGCTGTTTGAGTCACTTTTTAGCTTTGACTCAGCATGGCTTTGTTCACAATGCTGAAGATCCTATATATGTGTGAAACCCACATTTTGAAAAATGCTTTTAATTCATTTTCTATTTTTATAAAGCAAGGTAAAGTGTAAATTTGATAATTATCAAAACTTAAACTGACACTGGTTCTGTTAAATTTGCTTTCCATACTAAATCTTCCACCCCTTTTGAGCATTACTGCCTCAAGAAATCCTATCACAGATTGTGTAAACAGAGCTAATTTGAGAAAGAAGCATGCCAGTCTTCTACCCTTTCTCCCAGCCTCTGTTAACGTGCCATGGCTGGAAACGGAACAGCAGGCTACTAGTTAAACTTCTCTTTGGTCCCTCTGAGACCATTTGTTTTCTGAGCTGTTGCTGGAACCAATGCACACAAGGTCGCTCAATGTTTCAAATGCTTGAACTGTGTGATTGATGCCAAAGATACACTGGGACCAAGCTGGCACCTAATCTCTGTTCTTTGAATAATGATTTACCGAGTAAAACAAGTTTTCAGTGACAATATTTTTGTGCTTAGTGTCCTATCAACTCACTTCAACCTGAAGCTCATCAGAAAAGTTTGAGTTGAGCTGCTAAGGGTTCATGATGACAGGTAGTCTTCTGGTTGCTTTTTTTTTCTGACAAAACTTCATGCTCTCCAACAGAAGAGACTTGAGACCACGCAGTACAAACAGAGCTGAAGAGGAGGGATAGCCATACAAGAACTAATGAAAAAGAGATAAACTAATGTACATTGGTGTGATCAGAAAATCATCTCTATTGCAATTCATTGTTTTCCTCCTTTCTTGGGAACGTCAGCTTGCAGAAATGAACTCTTATAAGGAAATGCTGATTTCCAGTATCATAGCAGGCAATAGGGAAGTTTCTAGGAAGTTCTTGTAGCAGAGAGCACTGACCCCATTAGGAGGTCTGGGGAGGTGGCTGGCCTTGCCCTCTGAGGAGGTGGCCCAAAGACATCCACTATAGAGACAGGTTAAATCAAGTCCTTAGTAGGAGGCAGGTTTCCCTGAGAGCAGCTTTCTGTGCAAAGGGGAATCTCCCCTGGGTAGCGGAAGGTTATTTCCTTGGCCCTCAGGTGTTTGAAGAACACTGATGCCTCACTTGTGTTAGATTACTGGCTTCTTGCATCAGATGGCCTGGCTTACATGTTGCTTTTGTCTTTGAATTTAAATAATAACGGTTTGAGAGAGCTTTTAAAAGCCAAAATGGCCTTGGTTTCTGTGGAAGGTGGAGAGAGCAACTGAGAGTCCTATTTAGAAATATTAATTACTGGTTTGAATAGTCTCACCTTCTCTACTTGCCTTTGCTTCTTTGTCCTCTCCCCTTTGACCTTGCTACTGATCTCTTTTCTTCTTCCACCTTTGTTCCTTCATGACTGTAGTGAGAAGGTGGCTGGAAGGAGCAGGTCTGGACCATTTTTACTCCACAGAGCTGCCTGTGGCAGTTGACTAACAGCTCCATCTTCTCACTTACTTACGCCTTCCTCATCTGACTGGCTTTTGTTTGGAACCTGCTGCCCACTGAGAAGGTGAGAACAGGGCTCAGGAGAATTGTATTTCTCATACAAAATCATTCACTGAGAGGCAGCTCTCCTCATTTTCATATTTGACCTGTTTTTATATGATGAATTACTTTTGGAGCCGTGAAGCAGCTGTTCTATCTGGTTACAGTCATGAAGGATCCCACTACACCAGGAGTCTTAACAGTAACTTATTCACTGTTAAATTTCGCTTAAATAACTTCTTTATTAATTTCTCAGAAATGTCTTAAGCATAGGATTACTGCCTTCTATTCTTTGTGGTTCCCTAAGGCTCTTTTCAAGGTTGTGTTAAACAACCTTAAGGGCTGTAGGTTTCTTTGAGGAATTCCTACATGTCATGGGTATGTTCAGCTCTGCCTCTGCAGGGAATCTTTGCCATGGTTGTTGGGAGCTTAGTTCTGTGTTGGGGCATCTCAGCCTGGTGTTAACTTCTTCCCAGCTGGAAAGAAAACTTTAGCTCCAGGCATGCTCTTGCTTTTGGGAAGTCCGTATCTGACAGGTTGGATCCATCCAGCTATAAATACTAACAGCTGCCAAATGTCAAGTTTAGTGTTGTGCTGTCGAGCTGGCCAAGGCAGCAATTACTTGTATTTTAGCTAGTGCTGCACATTGACTGTGGATACATTAGCTTTAGTGGAGATTATTTAGAGGTTCAGTAGCTTAAAAGCAGAAATCACTTACGTTCATATTGGATATTATTACAGATTCAGGAGAGTTGGCCATAAAAACACTTAGCTTCCTGTAACAAAAGGACTCCTAGCCAAGCAAGTAAAATGTTAATGAGACAGCAAGCACTCATTTTTGTGTCTGTAGCCTTTCCCTCCAAGGTTTTGCTGCTTCATACTGAGGTTCATTAGAGTGAAAATGGTTGACTTTAAGAAAGAAACACCAGCTAAATTGCTAGGGTGTAGAATTTCCTTTCAGATCATAATTATAGGTGATCAACAGAGTGTGTAATTAGTAAGTTGGGTGAAGGATATTTCCAGAACAGTCAGCAACAATTTCTTCCCTGATGTTCTTTTCTCTGCTCTGAGGGACCTTTTGTCTGCTTTGGTAGATGTGGCTTTTTTAAGCCCAGAAAACAAAGCTATCAAAACTTACGTTGGATAAGTGACGCTAATAATAATAATAAAAAGAAATTGTGGTGGAATATTCTGTCTTCGCTGTAATAGGCCTCAGTGATTTTCATCATGTTTCCAGCACTCGAGTAAAGATGGCTGTCCAGAGGAAATCAGACAGGGTCATTTCTGGCCCCCTTGACAAACCTGTGAGACTCTTGCTGGAGCCAGGATTTGCACTTGCACAGCAAAAACATGAGAAGCTGTCATTGTTTTCAAATATCATAGGAATGCCTAGGCTGTTTCTTGGTGCTATGAATAATTCATGGCGTAATTCAATGAATCTGTCCAGCATGGCTAAAAATAGCTGGGTAAACTGAATGTTTCTGACCTTAAGAAACAAAATCTGTCTCAAATTTAAAATAAATGAAAAACCACAGAAAAATCCTGTGGAAGCAAAGATGTTAGTCTGTAAAGATATGTTTGGTATTGTATCCTGGAATGAAATAAGGCTCATCTTTTTCCTTCTTTTTAAGAGACTTTCGTCTACCTTCATCACAGAGTTGTTTGGTTAGAAGAATGAACATTTCTCATGTTAGGAAGGATCAGTGCTTTTGGATGCGTCTCCCTGTCTTTTTAGTTACGAGGCACACAGGCTTTGCTGTGTCCCTGCCTAGTAGCCATGTCCTCCTCCCTGTCGATCCCCCGCAGATGAGCACTGCAGGCATGGTGGTTGTGAAGACATCACGGTTGGCATCCAGCACGAAGACCCCAGCCGCAGCCTGAGCAGTTCTTGCGTACCATGATGTGGAGCACAAGGTCCTTAGCTCTGCTGTCTGGGGTCAGGACTGCAGCCGCATCCAACGCAGGCCCCCTCTTTTGGCAGCAACTGCTGTGCGTTGTATACAGGACCACACTGGTGATCTTTCTGCTGTTAGAGCTTTCCAGCCACTTACGTACTCAGGGTTTTTCCTCATTCACTTATTTTCACTGGTTGTATTTCAGAAGCCATGGGTGGACCTGTTCCTTATGGATTTATTTTGTCTCCCCAGCCTTTTTTGGCACTCTTCACAGCCGGTGACAAGGCCGCAGCTTAATTTGGTGTTGTGGTCAGCTTTAAGTTTTTCTATCTGGTGACTTCACTAGGTGGTCTTTCACAGTGCCTGCTATTGCTTTGGTAGCGTGGGAGTATCTTCACTTGACAGAAAGAGCTGGGCCTGTATTTGGATGTTGTGTTCAGTCAGCATGCGTCTACCATCTGATCAGGATATATCCAGAGCTGCTATTTAGTGTTGCCAGGCTCCCACAACATGTTCTTGCAAACCCTGTGGTTTGTGGAAACTGAATGCTGTGGTCCTAAATCATCTGGCTTGTGTAATACAGAGAAGCACACAGCTGGCTTGAGCTGCCCTGGCCTTGCAGCGGGAGTGCTGGACACTGGTCTCCAGAACCAAACATCTTCAACAGTGCAGCATCCTCTAATAGGTAGCTTTAAACTCTGCTTATACAGGAAAATTTCAACCTTAATTATCAGGTTGTTAATGTCTTCTAGATGAGAGCATATTGCCTCAAAAATATATATTTTTTTTATGTTCTAAATATGGGCAGAGTTCTGGGAAACAGTATTGGCTATTCTATTCAATGCTGAGTGGTTACTCATGGTTGAAAGTGAGGCTGGACATGAAGACTCTAGATTTTGCATTTTTCTATTGGTACAAAAGCCAAACTAAGCTCTAGCACCAGCTGAATTGGGGGAAAAAAAATAAACCTCTAATCTGATTCTGCAGATGGCAGACTACTTGTGTAGGCCTTTGTATGGGTAACAGGAAAACCACCAGTACTCTCCTGCTCCTATCTGTTCCCTTCCCACCACACACTGAATACCCGGTGTTCAGATCAACCACTGGTTATCAGCAACCATAATGATGGGTTTCATCTGGTGTCTTGAAATAGCAAGAAAGGAAGCGGTTTGGGCAAGGTTGCCCTGCTATGCGACAGGACTGTCCAGCTGCAAATCTGAACATGTTGTACTGGGAGAGCACCCTTCAGCTGGCAGAAATGGCCAGAGTTTTTCTATTAAAACATTTGTTCGATAAAAATAAAATTCCATAGAAAATGCCTGCGCTTTCCTTACAATGGCATTTATTGGGCTTTCATTGAAAACCTAGATTCAACAAAATCTGAGAGTCTAGACTTGACCAGGGGGGATAATGCTTTCTGTGTGTAGATGCTCAGTTTTGACATTGAAAGTTTTCAGCACACTTTAAATCTTCTGAAGAAAACATGAATAAATGATAATTTCCTTTGGCAGGGGAAAGATGGGGCAGGGAGGGAATGGATATACTTTGGTCACTCACTCTATCTTTGTGCTTCTTTTGACACAGTTTTTTTTTGTGCGTGTGTGAGGCAGACAAGTAGAGCTGCATGTTTGCCCTGTGGGGCTTCCAAAGGAGAGAGATTTTAAGTAAGTTTTTAAACAAATGGTACCTTCATTATTTATTCATAGCTAGCATGCCTACTGAAAATGGAAACAGCTACACCAGTTATTTCAACAAAGCTTTGGTTGTTTTCAAATACAATTCCTGTCAATAGAAAAATAGGACCTAATAATTTTGACCACTTCAAAGCTTTACCCAAATGATCTGTGTACTCAGTGAATGGTATTGTTTCTGGATATGGATGTTTTGTTTTCATGTGTTGCTTTTTTTGTTTATTTGCATTAATAGTTAAAACAGCAAATCTGGGATATGGCTGATTCAGCAGCATAAATTATATATGTAGCAGCTACTGATCTCTTTATGCAACATGGGATCATGAGTTGTGTCTTCCTGTTCTGAACTCGCTATGAGCCTCAGTCCTTCTGCCACTTTGAAATCAAAATTCCTTCTTTTCCAAGGAGGATGTGTTTTACCTGTTTCCCTTGAGCTAGAACTTCAGGGTTTGGCTGCATTTGTGATTTTTCTGGAGCTCACAGGGAGAATGTTCATTGTCCTGAAGTTGAGACCTGAAATGTCACCTAATTTTTTCCTGAGTGCTAGGGCCGGTGGGCTAACATGAACTAATGTTTGTTCCCATGGGACTAGCTGAGACGGATTTTGGAGGGATCTGCCACTCAGAATCAGTTTCTTGGGTCAGAAATTGCAACGTGGAGGCTTGGGTTACACAGTCTTTGATATGCAGCCAATATTTTGAGCAGGAAATGTTTGATTATCCTGTCAGGGCCCGGAGATGGAGCTCTGGAAAGGAGCCCATGTGGATGTGGCATTGTGGCATTAGTGCCAGGTACTCCAGAGATGTGGATTTTGTTTCTGGTGTTTTCCTGGGCTCGCTCTGTGGCCTTGCACAAGGCACATCTCCACAGCCCTGAGGTCCCTTGTGTAATGGAAATACTCCCCTCCCAGAAAGGGCCATTCCAATGCCCCCGCTTTCACACACTGAAGTGTGGGGCAGCAGGCGGTGATGCTGGTGTCTACAGAGAAGAGGGGCTGCAGCAGACCTACTGCTGGGCTCCATCCCCCCTTATTATGTTTTTTGGCACCAACATTGGACACAACTTCTAGCACGTGACCTGATGCTGATTTTATCTCCAGAACAGGACATGAAACACTTGAAAGGCTTTCTTAGAGGTGGACCTGTGCCAACAGCTATGGTGTCAGTGGCCAAGTCCTATCTCCTCTTTCCTTCATAATCCCTAAAGGTTTTCAGGATGTGGTGTCCTTTCTCTGATTCCATCTTAAAAAAATAAAATAAAAAAAAAATTGAGGAGTCCAATGCTTGGGTTCCCCATGGGAGCCCAGTGGGATTCAGGCTAGGGCTGATCAGCTGAAGCAATGTGGCTTTGCCCTGGTCTGTAGATGACAATTCGCAGGCACTCTGAGCCTGGCCAGCTGCTGCAGGCCACGTGGCATGCAGAGCCCCCTCAGTGGGCTCAAAACCCAGAGGAGAAAGCCTCTGTGTACCATAGTGGGAGATTTGCAACTCTACTAGAGTTTGAAATCTGCTTGGAGGGCTGATGTATTTTTAAATGGCTCTTGTTTGAATGAGTGCCTAGTGTAAAAGCAGTTCTGCATCTCAACCTGAAAACATCTTCCTTGCTTAACAAAGGAGAAGTGGTGTCTGTTTAACTGCCTGAAGCTACCATTAGTCCTCTTGCCTCTTTTGCTTCTGGTAGCACACACAAAATGTGTTGCTCCCTAAAAATAAAATTGCCTGTTTCTCAGAGGATTGCTGAGAGCCTCCGGAGTGTCACGCTGGGCTTGCAGCGGGCCAGGGTTGTGGACAGAATAGGGGACTGACGCCCTCTATTGTTGGGAAAAATAAAAACAAAAATCTGCAGCACAGCTGATCATTTTTTCTCCATCCTTTCTTTGATTTTTTTTTTTCTTCGTTTTAATTTTTACCTTTTCAAGCAGTGGCTGGCTGCAGCCTCGCAGCTAACAGATGGCTGGTTTCATCTGGCCACTTGAGGGTCCCTGTTGCCAAGTAAATTCTTGTCACAAGTGGTCACAGGGCAAGGCTGCTCGTCTCTGCTGTCCTCGCCAAAGCATGAAGCAGAAAATCAGCCATGCAAATCTTTGTGCATTATATTTCCAGCATCAGTGCGTGCTGACGGAGTTCCAGATGGCTGAGGCACACGTCCTCTGGCTTGCCAGCACCTAAAGGGCAGCATTGCCACCTGCTCTGTGAAACACAGGTTGGCCCCTGAAGTCTGGTTTGCAGAGATTACCTTGTATGTAGTATATAGTATGGTAATGACCTTGTACAGTCCTCTCTCAGCAAATGTTTTGTCATAGTTATTTACTAGTTTCATTGTAGTTGGTGGCAGGTTTTTTTTTCTTTTCCCCTCCTGCAGTTTGTTTGCAGAAAGCTCTGTAGTAGCTTCAAGTCATGAAGCCTCACTGCTCCTGCTTTTATTCTGAACACAAAGCCTTGCAGTTCATCAGCATTAACTGATCCTGATGCATCCCAGACAATGAAATGATGGCTGTTGGGGCTATTAGGAGAAGCCTCCCTTGGCTGCTAGATGCAGAATTTATAGTCTGTCTTTAACCTTTTGGAAAATGGAGAAATGTCTCATTATCTAAAATGATAGCATTGTACACTGGAGAGTTTCTCTATTTGAACTACTTAACCAACCTTACTTCCAAGATTTTTTTTTTTTTTTATATTTAAAAACCTGAAGCTGCAAGAATTGTTATTCCTGTAGGTGAGAACACTTTCACCCACATACAGGAGAGGACTATACCCATGTGGATTCCAGTCTGTCATTCAAAGTGATCTGCTCTCCTGCTGCTCTGCATGCACCTTCTGTTAACAGCAGCTCGTTCAAAATTTCACTTGCAGAAGAATAACCTTTAGATATGGTATGTTTCACCTGGTGGAATTGAAAGGTCTGTCTTCTACCCAAGAAGAAGCATAGATGATCAACAAGATTATTACATGAGCTTGTTGCAGGATTGATCTAAGGAGCAGACTGTCACTCTGAGGGAGTTTCTTGGACTGTTGGTTTGGTGTAGTGCATGCTCTGAGGCAGCAGTAGTGACTGAGATCAGGTCTGCATGCTGCTTGGCCAGCTTTTGGTCAGGGACAGAAAGTACCAGTAATCACAGTGGAGGATTAAACCAAAGCCACAAAGCCATTTACCCCAAATCTCACAAGGAGCATGTGAACTGGGAGCTGTAGGTCAAGCTGTTGAATCGTAGTTCAGTGTCACAGACGAAAGCTCATCCTGAAAACCTAGTTTGGCCTCAAGTGCAGTGATGTCAAAGTGAGGTGCTCAGCTTGACACCTGCCTGCTCTGCCCTGAGGTGGGCTGTGCAGGAGCAGGACACAGCCCTCCCGCTCCTGGAGAGCACAGGTTGGCAGTGCAGCGCTGTGCACTGCTCTGGGAAATGCTAATGGGCAGTGCAACTGCAGGCCCTTTCTCTCCCACCTCCCTGGATCTATCCCTGACTGGTCTCTGCACCATCTTGCTGTCCTCAAATAGGGTCATAAAAATGGTGTGAAAACTCTGTGCCTCAACAGAAAGGTATCCAGACAGACCGTACTGCTATTTTAACTGGTTTAATTATATACAGTGTTTTGCTTTATGTGCTGCAAAGATTTTTGCTTTGAGGGAATTCTCATACAGCTGTTTGCTTTATTGTAGTGCTAATTCTCAGAGGAAGCTGTCAGGAGCTGCAAGAATATTTTCCTTCTCCTTTAATCCACTATAAAACCAGCCCTTGAAACTGATTTGCTCCCAGAGACCTTGGGAGTGGTATTTGGAATGAGATGAGCTCCCACTGTGAAGCCATCCTGCTAGCCCTGTAACATCTGAGTGGCACAGCAGAAGGCAGGCAATACGTATCAAGGTCCTCCTTCACGGGCATATAAGAATAGGTAATTGCTCATAAATTGTTGTTATCCTGTTTTGATTTCCTCGCTGAGGAGCTCTTAGCTGAGAAGGCTCATACTAAGAGTGAAAAGAAAGAGAAGAGGAGTGATGTTACTTTCTGCAGGGGAATACAGTCAGCCAATACTGCAGTTTTACAGGTGGATGGTCAAAACTGCTGGGTTTTCTTACATTTTCAGAGGGCACCTACTTGACACTTGCTCCCTCCCGATCCACCAGCCTTGTGCTGTCTGCTGGGCATTTTAAAGCAGATGATAGTGTTCTTTACCTTCCCAGGCTATGAAATAAATAGCATAACTATTTTCAGTGTCTAGGTCTGAATACACTGTGTGACATATCGGAATACAAAGCTCCCAGCTCTGCAGAGCTGAATTTTCATCATGCTAACTCCTCCAATGTGAAATAATAGCTCGGCAACTGCACTCAACTCCAGTTGTTGCAACAAGCAGGTACAGAACAGGCTCATGTTGCATTCAATATATACAGGAGCCCACACTCCGTACAGCACTACCATATGGGTGCTGTAAGGATATGAGCAGGATTTCAGCCCACATTACTCCTGGGAGCAGTTGGGAAAGCTGGCTCTTCTCCAGTGAGCAGATACACTTCCTCAAGAGGTAATGATCTCCCAGCAGGGTGGTACTTGGTTTCCAGCACACAAGTGCAAGTAGTGCACCGTTTGCGCCTCTTGAAAGATTTAAGATGCTCAGCATAAGTTATCTTGGCTTTGCCAGCAAGCTGATGGAGTGGTATTGAATGACTGGCATCCCTCCATCTCCAATGCAATTTATGGTCAGATAAATTAAGCCTTTAGGATCCTTTTTCTTTCTGCCAGCCTCTGGAGTACTCAAACTTCTCCCATTCATAAGTCAGATGCCTTCTATTTGGATGCTGTGTGACATGTTATTCCAGTATAGGTTAAATGCTGATACAAAGGCATCCAGGGAGACTGTACAAAGGCAAACGATAAAGGCAGTTGGTATGTAAGTAGTAAAGGGCACTACAGGATGGCTATGAAGCCTTTCTCTGTGATCCCGTAAGTACTTGCTGTGGTTTGCATTCCAGTGTGGATGGGTGTGAATTGCAGCAAGCCCGAAGCCTGGGCCCACACACTGAAGAAGCTGCATTTGCTCTTGCATTCATTCAGTAACCAGGCACAAAAGTGTTGAGTTACAGCTATATCATATGAAAAGATTTTCACGAAATCCTATTTTTATACATTTACTTCTGTCAATGTTTGAATCGTATGTCTTGGCTGTCACCTAATGCTCTGGAAGCACAGCTCTTGTTTTATAGGCACTGGAGGAGTGCAGAGGTTGTACTAAATGGAAATGGGAGCCACGGTTTCCATGCTGGCCTTCACATTACAAAGTATGAGGAATCTGGTGGCTTTACAGCACAGATGGGATCATGGGGAAAGCTGCTGGAGCTTTTGTCCTCCCTTTGCATTCATATTGCAGCCTCACAGACCAACAAACTGCCCTGTTCAGGTAGAAGGGTACAGCTTTAAAATTTCTTGATGGGTTTGGAAGGGATCACCTGAATACCTGTCCTTATTGCTCAGTTGATATGCCACTGTAATGCAGCTGAATCCCTTTGCTCTTTTAGTACAACCTCACTTTCCTATCAGTGTCTTGAGTTCTGCGTGTAGCTTAGCTCTCACCTTCCCACTCGTGGAGGTATACTGTCCTTTAGCCTTGCCTGCAAATGTTTGCTTTATCTTCCTTTGCAGAGTTGTGCATCAAAGCTCCTTTCTGCCATGCTGAATGGGCAGAAAGAAGGACTTCTCCACTGCTCTCTCTGATAGGACAAGTCCTCTCATGCGGGAGAATGGGGAGAAGAATGAAATGATGCTGTCTAGCATGGATTCTATACCTGCCTTGTCACTAACTGTTAGAACACAGCCTGCTTCATGGGGAACAGAGCTGTCCCTACTTCAAAAGGATATGTCCTGCACTTGGATCAAATCAGGTTATTTCTATTGCCTTTCTCCTAATGTTACAGCATATTTTACCCTGGTTTTGCCCCTTGCTTTACCTAGTCTCACAGGTGGTTGCAGCTTTCCAAGTATTTTGGGAATACTTCACAAGAAGCAGTTGTGTAGTGTCTCTCTGCAGCAGGTACCCACTTTCACAGGTGCACCTCCCATACTGTTTTTTTTTTTTTCTTCTCTCCAGTCTGTGTCAGCATGTAGTGCAGCAGAAGATGAAATAAGAGTATGTCTCTGTGTTGGGAAGGGTAAGAGTATTGTACCCTAGTTCCCCAACCTCTTTTGCTTGGCTGCAAGGGAAATCCTTATCATAAAATTCATGGCAAAACTCCTGTTGAATTTCAGTAAGTATTCAGTGGGCTTACTGTGTCATTGGAGGTGTCTGGGAGAAACTGGGAAAGCACCCAAGCTTGGTCATATTATGGAGTAAAAGCTTTAAAGCATGCTATAAAATGGTGAACAGAGCCTGCAGCAGAGGATATAGGACAGGTTTTATTCCAACCACATGAAAGTTTTTTTAGGGGGAGCTGAGAACAGCCCACACTATCATTTCAGATGATGGCTTGACAAATAGGAACATCTTTTAGCACCTACTTGAATCTTTTTTTCTAATGCTCTGTCCCAGCAAGATAAAAGGGGTATTTAAATGTGTACATAAGAGGATTTAATTTTGTAGACATAAGCTTGAATTTTATTTCCTCTTTGCAGAGACTCTAAAACAGCAGCTGTGGGGTGGTGGTGGTTTTTTTTTGTTGTTTGTTTGTTTTCTGTTTTTTTTTTTTTTCTATTTTGAAATGAGACTTCTGTGAACTTCTGTGTGCAGAACAGGAGATGGAGCTGTTTCCTAGCACTAAGCCAATGTATTCTGCAGTTTGGTGAAGCACTAGAAATAGTTGCATGTTGTCCTTGATCCTGTTTTTATGTAGCCATGATTGCAGTCTCCCTCTAATCCCTCTCTACCCCTGAAAATAGCCTTTTTTTTTTTATTTATTTTAAGCTCAGTAGTAGATGTCAGCACATCAGGATGACATTTTATTCCCAATCCAGGTTTGTGATTAATGGAATCAATAACCAGCAATCCCTTGCTTATGTCACTGGAGTAAGCCGCTCTCAGGGGTGACAGCTGCTTGTTTTGATGTGAAAGAAAGGTTATTCGTAAGGCTCACAGTTGTGTGTCCATTTCAGCCACCAGGCAGAAGATGAATTAGTTTTCTTGTCTTCTGCTATTTTATTTCTAGTCTCCTATTGCATAAGGTCATGTGTTTATTCTCAGGTATCTAAATTAAATGCAACTGTTTCATTTTTTGGCTTCCTAGGGAAATAAGGTTTGAGGAGTAATGTTCCATGTGCATGTGTAACTGCCACTGTCCGACAGATAACTTTTGGATCACTGGTCAATTCTAATTGTATTTGGCAGAGGGGCAGAAGTCTTAAAAAAAAAAAAAAAAAAATCAATTACATTCCTGCAAATGGTGCAGAAATTGGCAGCTGGGTAATGGAGAAAAGCCCTGTTAATGCTCTTTGAGGGGAAACCATCAGCATTCATCCCTTACCAAACATGCAAAAATCTACTTAGCTATACAAATCTCTTGGGATACTGACTTCATTGGCTTTGCTGCTCCTGGAATTCCTAGAATGCTTTTTGTTTGTGTACTTAAGGGGTGTATATTAAATAAATAAATAAGGCTGCAAGGCTGTTCTGGGAGGAAAAAACTGAGCTGGAATCACTGGTGAGGTTTTTTTGTTTGTCTGTTTGCTTGGAAGATGTACCAAATATGGAAATCATGCTCTCCGCTTCTTGGTTCTGGCAGGAAATAGGATAAAAGAGAAAATGTCATTTCCAGACCACCTAGAAGCAGCAATATGTGACAAGTAAGAGCATCTCTTAAAATATAGCTATCCTATCTCATCTCCATTATTCCTGGGAACAGATGCAAACACTCTGAAAGGTTTTGGTAGGTTATCTCTATCCCTTATTTCAAACCACTTGTCGGCTACCTGATGTATGAACAAGAGAGCAGCCATGTCTGGCACAGGTTTATTTTCGTTTTCTCTGTGTCATTGTACTGTACTGCAGGGTACTCATTCCTCCCTCCAGGCACAGAGGTGTCTTGCGGCATTTCTACTGTCATTATAACTGCTATCCCAAGTCATGTCGCAAATGGTGCGATGCATGGTGGTGCCTGCCCTGAGCATGCTTTTGCTCAGCAATGGAGAGACCTGCAGGTTTGTGGCATTTGAGATCTGGCCGAAGGAAATGCTGCAGGTTGGCTGATTTCTCCCTCTGCTAGAAAAGATCAGCCTTGTTATTAAAGGGAGAGTCCTGCCTCCCCTCCATGCAGAGCTGAGCTAGGAGCTAAGAACAGAGGTATTAGTGTATTTCAAACAGGTGTGTTGGAGAATGGAAAACAGAAAATGCCCAGCGGTTCAATGTATTAATCGTTCTGCATTGTTAAATGTATTGTCTGGTTGCTCTCTATCCCTCTTTCCATGTGGTCAGCTAATCCATAGGATCAGAAAATGCTGTGTTACTTTGGATGCATCACCGCCTTGCCTGTTAACACCAAGCCGTGTCCCAGCCCTTGATATTTCACACTGCCTGTCTGACCCACCGTAGTGTCTGCTCAGCACCATCCTCAGATCTGTTTTCTGCCATTAACTTATGCTAGCCACAGTACTCCAAACATTTGACAAATGCAACAAGAGTTGTTCGTATCTCATCTAGTGTAATAAGAAACAGTCTTTTCATAACCTATAAACTTCAGTCTCATTAAATTAAAGGCCAGTCTACAAATATTACTAGACGCTTTCTTATTCAATTTGTGGCAGAGACAAATGTGATATTTTTGTATGGAGCTTGGCACTATGCAGGTTTCCTTTCCAAAATACTGACATAATATAACTAGACCAATATATATATATATATTTTTATCCTGAGCCCAAATAACTACCTTTTCAAAAGTTTGGTTCATATCTATTTAAAATGAATTTAAGCAAAAATGCAGCATGTGCACACAGAACAGCTAAAGGGGAGGGGTAGCCCAGGAAACAGTGCTGGCTAAAAGTCTTGGTTTGGGCTGTAGTTTAAATCTCTATCAGATTTTGGGAGGTCCTTTCGCTAATTTCCTCTCTTTCTTACATTGTACAGTGAATTTTCTTGGGGAGGGACAGTGTCTAAATTATTTTATAAAGGAACCAGGCTTATTTGCTCTCCTGTTTCAAAGCTCTAGGTGCTCCTTCCACACTCACCTCTGATACAAATGTGCAGGGCGATGCGGAGCCCTGGGGCTCCCAGCCCATCTCCACCCCAAGCAGTCTGCTCCTCCTGCTCCCTGGTGCTCAGCTCGTGCCCAGCCCCTGGCTGCAACAGGGCTCATCCAGGCTGATGAGCCCAGTACAGGCTTACTGCCCTAGATCACTGCTTGCTCCAGTTTCACAGCATTTCTGAGGCTGTATTTTCTAACAGATGGGCTAAATGTAGCATACTAAATCTATGGATCTTGGCATTTACCATGGGCTTGAGGGGTGGCTGTTGTTTTATTTATTTATTTTTCGTTGTGAGTTAATGAGAGACATTAAGTTGGGATGCAGTCCTTAAAATGTGCGTCATTAAAAAACAAACAAACAAGAACAACCAGAAAAAACAACACCCAAAATCTGTTTGAGCAGAGGAACATGCACAGTTTCAGCATTATTTATTAGAGTTAGTTCAGTTAACTGTGAAGAATTTTTGAAGTGATGATGAATACATTTTCTTGGAAATTCAGTGGATGTTACATAATGAGAGCAAAGAGAGCACAAGCCATCTTTTTCTTCCCAAGAAGTACTTTCAGTCCTTGCTTCCACGAGTAAAGAGTCTGACAAACACTTATTTTCTGGAAAAAATTCACCAGGATTTGAAAGGGCTCTGACATATTCTTGGTTGGATGGGGTCCTGGCCAACCTGATCTAGTGGGTGGCATCCCTGCCTATGGCAGGGGGGTTGGAACCAGATGATCTTTAAGGTCCCTTCCAACCCAAACCATTCTGTGATTCTATATGATTCTATATGCTTAACTCACTATAATGGATGAAATCCTAACAAGTGAAGTTGTGTAGTAAGGAACAGAGTATGTACTTTCAGACATTTTTAGGTCACTTTTCCTATTTCCACATTTGTAGGGGGAAAGATTATTTTTGCTAGCCAGAACAGCTGAGACCTTGTTGATCATCCATGTTGCAAAGAGTGAAGAAGGTATCCAATGTTTCTGCCTGCTCTACAAATGAAAGAAAATGTTTGGTTAAGAACAGAGTTCTTATCTGCTGCTGCCATGCTCCCTAGGAGCAGATATACAGTAGAAACTGTCTGGACTCTGATGGTAGGCACAGGAAAGGAGGAAGGGGCAGATGTTTACATGTTCTGGAAGAAAAGGACAGAAAATGCTGCCAGGTTGATAATATTGCAGCTGGGAAGGAAGTCCTGAAAGCTGGCAAATGTGGAAACTGCAAGATTTGGGCCATTCTGTCTCAATCCAGTGTGTTTTAGCCACATTCTCCTTTTTTTTTTTTTTTTTTTTTTTTTTGGTCAGACTTTTGGTTTGGCAAATATTTCATTTCTCAAGATGTCTGAACTGGATGCCACAGGTATTAATGTTGGACAGAAGGTCTAGTTGTGCTAAGGAAGTAATAGGATCTGTCTTAAATCAAAGAGATGAAAACTCTCCAAGAGGCAGCCTGTCTTCCCTGAGGTAAATTTTCTACCTGATGCACAGAGATGTCTGGCTAAAGCACAAAAGCTTGATGTTTTCTTACTTATGGTCTAATGTGGACAAAAGAGAGTGACTTAGATGGTGCAAATTCCCTTGCCTCATGCTCTCAGCCTAAATAGTTTCCTACAGAAGCTTGGGTCAGGTTGTGTTTTCTTGAATCTTTAGAGCAGGACAACTTGTCTTCATACGTGATGGTAAATCTACCACCAGGGCAAGCATCTAGCCTTTAGCTGGGAACCTAACCACAGCCCAGTATGAAAATTGTTCTGAGTTACTCCTCAAAATAAACTGATAGTCTGAAGTCTTGAACTCAAATAGGACCAAAACCTAAAAACTTAACAGCTGTGTAACTGAACTGAAAATGTATGAGGTTGCCCCTGACTGAAATGTTTAGTTGCCCTGGCTAGTGGGGGACCGATTGGTCTTTCAGGTTTGAATATATCTGTCTGTAGCATGCAGCAAATTTAATTTTCTTACCTTCTCATCACCAAGGTCAGCAAGTCCCCGCAATTAAAAATGATGTGAAAATACTGACACACAGTGTGCAAATTACTTCTCAGTCTTCACTTTGATAAACTGAGTAGATTAAGCTTCTTAATCAACAAAACACTTATGCAGGCCTCTTTTCCTCTGTTTCACATTTCCAGTCTTCTCCAGTGTGGACATCAAACTTGGACAAAGTAATCTAGTGCTGTGTACAGAGGCTAACTCAAAGTACTTTTTTGATAGTGAGATAGAGTAAAATGCCTGAATATGGTACTGGATTTCAGTTCATGTATTTGAGTCACGCTATTTGGGATAAATATTCTGTTTAAAAAATAAACTATATAAAAGTGACATTCACTGGATGGATACATTCCTCAAAAACAGGTCAGTGCAAACATAGCGAAGGAGGAGGAACAAGAGAAGATATATACATAAGAAAAGGTGCAGCCAACAGGTTTAAATGCACATTTGATTTCTAATAACCAAATTGGTAGCTGTAAGAAGTTCAAATATGTTCTGTAGTGGCCCCTTAAAATGACAATGATGCCATTTGGGGTTGTTATTGCCCCCATGCTCAAATAAGCAATAATAAACAATGTTATCTTATTTAGGATCTGTGGATTCTAATTCTTAAAATAAATGTTTTGATACGTAACATCCTAATTTCAAAAGTATTTACTGCGGTTTAATGTCTCTTTGCTCGAAGAGAGATCAGCACAGATTTTTACTGAATGCTTCAAATAAGGGTGATAGTTTATTGTAGTCTTTTTTGCTATTTCATTGTATTTGCTAGAAAGCCTAGTAGAGTAGTATCTAGCTCTACCAAGCAGTGCATAAACTTGAACTAATATATATTTTCATGTCGTCTGATACCACACTTCAGATTATTTTTTTCCCCAGAGCGTCACAGTGAAGGAAGAGGCTAGCGTTTGTTTCCAGTTATTAACTCTGCCGTATTCAAATATGGCATACATCTTCCAAGTCTGTCACTTGAATCAAACTACTTCCTCAGCAGATTTCTGTACTACTTCCACCTACGTGCAAATTAAATTAGGCTATGCTTCCCCTTGTTAATTATACTTCCTCTCCTTTTCAGATGAACCGTCTCTTATGCTTATTATCATGTCTGCGTTCCTACCCTCCAAACTTTTCTTAAAGTCTATTTTATAATTGTCTCATTTGTAAGTGAAATAGCTGTTAGTACAGGTAGCACGATTCCCTGGCTGATAGATATCTTCATGGCTTTTCCTGCTGTCTGTCACGGCCACAAATATTTCATTAGTTAGTGGTTTCTCTTCAACCTCCCTCCCAATTATACAGGAACTGTCAGTCATGCAGCAAATGAATGCTGCAGGAAATCCACACTGTGTTCTCATATAATTCAACACTATAATTTCCTCATCTAAATCTCATACTCTTTCAAAAACAAACAAACAAAAACAGCCCCAAACCACACACCCACAACCCCACCCCTCCCCTGGAAAAACCAAACCAAACCAAACCAACCAAACCCCACACCGCTATCTAGTGTTCTCAAGCCTGCATTTTATTCTCATGACTAGCCCGAGAGGACTTTTTACTGTAGGATGATTTGCTGCCTGGTGCTGTGACTTAATCTGAGCGGCTTTCACAGGGAGAGGTTTTGAGACTTCGAGGAAGTTGAAAGCCCACAAAAGGGCCCTGCGAGGATGCGGAAAAGGCCACACACCTTCTGTTTTGGCACATGCTGAGAAATGAGGAGGAGAGGCTGTGCAGAACGTGAGGGCTATTCAGTGTCTAAGCTGGAGGCAGCCGACGCAGGAGGGAGTCTTTCGAGGTTTCCTGTTGAACCAAAGATGAAGTACCCAATAGCTGAAAGATTTCTTTAGCTGTGGAGTCAATATGCCTCCAGAAAGGGAGGGGGCTATAGTCAGCTAGCTAGTTTTTTTTTTTTTTCCTAGTGTACCTGAGCATGTCAAAGCTGGTTAGCAATAAAGTAATCAGCCTGGAATTGAAAGGTCTTCACTTCCAGCATGGTTGTGGTGTGCAGCAGTCCTGCCCTTCCTCAGAAGGGTCTGTCCTTCCACTGTTGCAGCACACCGTCCTTGTGCAGATTTCCTTCAGGGAGGTGAGCTTGCTTGCAAATACAGTTGCTCTCCTCTGACACTGCAGAAAATCAGTATGGTTAAAGTGAAACACGAGAGGACGCATTCCTGAGCTGAATGCGTTTGAAGTTACTCATGTTCGTTACTGTAGTGCTCTATACAATTGCCTTTTTCCCAATGCAGCATTTGACTAAATATTTCAAATTTCATTCTCTGCCCTGCAGCCTCCTGCAAAACCTTTAGAGTTGATTCTCTGATGTCTAAGAAGTGTGTGTGTTGTGTGTGGGATACATACAGGTCTTTCCCTCCATGGATGCATCAGTAGGATCTCTGAATTCCAAAGGACTACCTATTTTCATGAAACCAGTAGGAGTTTATCTTTGGGACAGAATATTCACATCGTAGAGCTAGTTAAAATTGCCAGGCTAACCCACGTTTCCACCCATGTTTGTTTCTTACTATTTGCTCTTCTGCTCCTGAAAGACAGTGGTAATGAAAGCAGATAGACAAATATGTTCAGAGGAGAGCTTATATGGCTGTGCAGGGATGAAGGAGCTGCACTGCCCAGGGAAGGTACTCAGGCTTCATATTCAGCTTAGTGATCTCTCCTCTTTTCCCACTCAAGTGAGAGTTGTAGGAATTAGTAACCACAATAATTACCTGGGACTTGAAATGTTGTGATGTTAGCCTCTGGAACAGAAATGCACAGTGCATGGTAGGCAAGGGAGGAGACTCCTGCTTTGGTCTCTGCTCAGTTTTTCCATTAAGTGCCAACCATATAATTAACTCCACACTCTTCTTGCTATACCTGTGGATGCAGAGGGAAACACTGTAGGATTTGTCCTGCAGAAGAGCAAGTATGCAACTTTCAGGTTGTAAATTCTTATGTTTCCTCACTTCCTTACATTGACCTATTGTTAAAGACACAGCCAATCCCTAATTATGTGTGAAGAAACAAATCCTAATTGCTTGGGTGATGAACATATCTGAATTGTGGTATGTCTTAAGGAACTTGCACTGTCACCAGACGTTTCTCTGTCAGAATTATTCTAATTGGAATTATCCTAATAGCAGATTGAGTGTCTGATTAAGTTGTTAATTAGTGCATATTTATATCGAAAGGACATATTAGTGTTGCTTTCTGTGTTTTCCCATGTTCTTAAGGCTTGAATGAAAATTTTAATGCTTTTTCTATAAAAAGATCTTTAATTAGGTTACACTGACAGTGCTAATTAGTAAAGATTTGAAAGCAAGTTCCCAGTATATTGCTTGCACTATCGTTGTCCTCAAGTCACACAATCAACATAGTCAATGGTAATCCTACATCTGCATCATGTGTAGGAGATGTGTAGCAGGTGATACATTGGCATTTGAACTGTAGCTCATTTCCTTTTTGTGATTCCTGATATGCCTTTATGAACAGTATGATATGAAATCCATTCATTCAGTCTGTTTCTTGCAGCTGTAGACAATGTGTTTCCACCTGAGAAGCAGCTAATGTTTTATCTCAGGACTGTTCATGAACCAAACCTGATCCCCAGACAGCCTGAAGTCTAATGATACTCTGGGAAACAGCATGCTCCAGATCCTGGCCCAGGATGGAAAAGGGTATAAGCCTGATTGCAACAATGTATATCACACCAAAAAAATGCACAAAAAAAAAAAAAAAGTGTCAGACAATAAGTGAAGACTTTCTTGTAGTGGAATTGCTTAGCTGTATAAAAGTGCCAAATGGGTACTAGCATTCACATGCAGAGTAATGTCTCACCTCTGTATATATTTTATAGTGCTGTGTCAATCTTGCCTTTTGCCTAATATTTCAGCCCAAATACTTACAGTAGTCTTCAAAAAACAACTTTCAGATGGATGGTAAGCTATGTTGTTAGGGGAGAGGCTGGAAATATTACATAGAAGTTAAAATATGTATGTATCTTTGTTAAGGCTGTATTCAGCAGCCAGTTGAAATCACCTAGGGCTAATTGTTATCTTTGCTCTTTCCACTGAATTTATTACGTGCTAATAACACTAGAATTGATCAGTCTTGTGACTTTTATGGTGGGGAAAAAAGTAATTGGAAACTGTGATATCGCGTGCTTTTACTTGCATTGTGTTTTGAGGGGCATTTTTCCCTTCAGAAAGATCACTGCTTCTCACAGTAACTTGGATCAGCTCTTTGAGAAGATGATGTTTTTTACTCTTCCTTTCCTGCCTCTTTCCCTTCGGTAGCACTCGAATCAAAGCCAGAGGCAGGAGTGTGGAAAAATAGCTTCTACTGAAAAAAACAGTGTGATTAGTGTGCAGGATGCTTTCCTGTCAACGTGGAGTGAGAAACAAACTTGTTAGCAGAGAGCTCGGGCTTTCAGGCCAACCGCCTGCTATCTATCCGGGGTATTCATAGGCAGAAGATGTGGATAAATGTTGCCTCCCAAAAATGAACAAACATCAGCTTCCGTTTATAACTTCCAGGTTATAACTCTCAACTACAACAAGAAAACTTGTCACTGAAACTAAGTAGTTCACATTATTTAACTGAAGTAGCAGAATTTGTAATAACTAACAATGAAATATCTGTGTCAAAATCAGTAAAGTAAACAAATTAGTTTCAGTGCTTGATTAGTTAAATCACCATGCTAATACTGCAGAATAATCAGTCTTTGATGTCCATTGGGTATAAATCTCACTAGGGAGCCTTACTGCAGTCAGTCAAGCCTCTAATTGGAATCTAATGAAGTATTTACTCCCATCTTCAAAGGAGCTGGCATGATCTTGTCAGGATCAGATGTCTTAAATTACGTTACAGTCTTAAAAAAAAAAAAAAAAATCCAATTTAAGGTAAATATAAAAACATCTAAAGAAATATGCTACCATAATAAAAACACTCAACATTTGTTCAGCTGCAAACTGGAAAAAGCCTTCAGACTGTGATAGGTTAGCTATTCTGCCCTGTACTAAAGGCAGTGTTCTTACTGATTTTGGCAAGCAGGGCCATTAAGAATAGTATATTTTGGAACAATATGACAGACAACTCCAAATCTTGATAGAGAACATCCATCTATTAAGCATGGCAAGATCAAAAACAGTAAATACTTAAAAAAAAAAAAA
>VXAA01005826.1:247286-335954 GCA_013399115.1 Anseranas semipalmata
GTTAAAGTTTGAAGGATATTTGCATGCTACCTATGCATTTTCATCACAGTTTGTTTCAATTGTAAAATAAGTTTTATTTTTCCTTTGGTTTAAAAAAGAAAGTCTAGGCATTTAGTATCTCAGTAGGTCTTGTATTCCTGGCATACCAGCACTCTTTTTTCCTTCTCAGACCCTCACTTTAACATAGGAAATAACGATACTATCTTGCATTGTCTAAAATTACATACGTGTGTTAGTCAGTAATCATGAAACACTACTTTTACTATGTTCTGTAGTTCTTCTCAAAAGAAGCCCATTCATACAACTTTCAATAGGAGGTTTAAATACTTTTCCTTAAATCTGATGTGAAACAACAGTTTTAATGTTGAGAAACTGCATACGAAGTATTATTTATTCTTTGCATTTGGGGGAAGGATTCCTATCAAATAGGCGTTCATATCAGAGTGTATTATGCACTAACTGTAGCTATAAATTAGATCAAGTTAGGTAAGCAATGGTTGGAAGCACCTGGCAATGTGTTGAGAACCAATTGGTCATGCATTGAACATGTGGCAATGATCTGTACTACAGACTTCAATGCAATGTATTGTACTACAGATTTTTTTCAACAATATGAAAGTTTTTTGACAGGGGAAGTTCTACCATTTCCAAAAGCAAGTAAAGCTGGTTATGTTTCATACAGGCATGATGGAGTTATTGCAGGTTCAGCTGCGGGTTACAGCAGAGACAATCTTAATGAAGCCTGAGGTCTCCAAATTCAGTAAATGAGAGATTTGATTCATCCCATACTTACCCCTTCCTTCTGAGTAGTGCAATCATTTGTAATTTTGAAAATTGGGTGTAAATTATGTAACAGAAGAATTCTATTCTGAGGCAGTTTTGCACTTGCTCACAAGCATAATCCCAGGGAAGTGCTGGGCTGCTGAATCACAGCAGAGAGCAGAACGAAAAAACATTTCTTCCTGTTTCCCCCAAAATACCATGTGTGAGAAATCATAGTGGCGGAAAAATAACTGCAACAAAATGTTACAATATTTTTGTCAGACATATTGCGTTTGTACTGCGTGTATTCTGAGTTTAAAATTATGTAAAACACCTGTGAGACAATGTTATTTACTGTTTAACATAAGGAATTTGGTAAAGTCTAGGTATGTTTTTCTTGTATCTTACAGCTCAAGGCACAAAGAGATCAGAAGGACTAGGGACAGGAACCCACATTCCTTAATTTCTAGTTTCCTAATAATTTATTGTGAGACAATGATGTCATACCTTATTTGGATTTTGACCTTTCAAAATACTCCATTGCAGGAATATGCCGTGGGAGTTTTGTTTTAGTTTTCCAGAAATTTTGAATTTACAGATAATTTTGGAGGTTGTTGGTACAAGTGGGTGACTTTTGATAAGGAATTTCTGATAATACCTACTTTTCCCTATACTGACTTCAAATTCACATTGCTTCTAGTGCAACCCTGATGCTTCGCCCTGTCAAATGAGGATGAGGTGTGAACTCAGATTAAATGAGTGACGTGCACCAAGAAGAGCAGACTTCTCCATGGCTGGAAACAGTGTTACCCAGGTAGGTGTAGCATGCACCTTATCTTCTATGTGCCTGCATATGCTGACCCAAAATTACATCCTGATCTGCCTGACTAACCTTTGAAAATGATTGATAGATAATTTAGGAAGGAAGCAGGGGAGGGAGGAGGAGGAGAACAATCCTTCAATTGGCATAAACCTGCATTAACTCATTCGTCATAACTCATTGATTTCACTACCATGACATCAATTTATCTAGTTGGGCATCTAACCCTTTCATAAAGAGATTACACTGGCTTTAGCAGAGCTGTGATGATTTATGCCTACTTAAAATCTGCCCTCTGCAACAATGTATGCCTTACTGTACTATACACACAGGAACCTGTTTGGAAAAGAGCTGCTGCTTTACACCTGATGTGTGTTAAGTAATTGCAGAAAAGTGAGAAACAGTACATAAGCCACAACCCAGTTTCTCAGTGCATAACCTCTTCTCTCTGTCCTTACATGTTTTCCCAGCTACATCTCAGCACACCTCTGCCTCAACTCAGCCTTCTTTTCCACAAAACTTCTGTCAGATTTTCTCCTTTCATTGCAATCAGTAATAGTCCTGGATGATTAGAATAATTGATTGTGTCAGCCCAGTGTGAAGAACAGAGTTGAAAGTGGTGCACTGAGATTGTGTGACTGGATTTTTTTAAGTGTGGAAGGCTGACCAGATCTCTAGCCCTGGCTCACTCAGCACAGCCCTACCTTTCCTCTCTGCCTCCCTCTACTGTTAAATGCGGTCTAATTGGGCCTGCTCTCAGTTTACTGATTGAACTGTTGTATGCCTGGAACCAGACAGTCGTGAAGTGGAAGTGTATTTATCCTTCACCTGCATTCATGCCTTGGACATACAGAGCTTGATTTCAGTTCTTTCTCGAGTGGCAATTGATAATGTCCTAAGGTCAATTGTTTACACATATTTACTGCACATGATAACTAGGCATAAAGCTTCTGTTGCAGAAGTACTGCAAACAACAGGCGTTGGCCTCGCACAGTTGCAGTATACCCTTGGCCGGCAATATCTTAAAGGAGGAATGTTTAACATGGGAGTCAACTGTGAGGGCTACAATACTTTCTATATTATTCTACTATTTGAAAAAGAGAAGAGAAACCATGTGGCTGTTGAATTACTGATGCCTTTCAGAGGGTTTAGGATTATTGAATGTGTTTGCTGGTATCTGACTGTTTAGACATAATATAGACTTGTGGTCAATTTTTTTTTTCCAAGTATAAGTAATGATGCTAAGCAAATGATGTGTATTATGTTCAGTCAAAACTAATTTCTTCCCTTCGAATATTTTTTCTATGTAATTGGTAATTGTTTGTCTGGAAGTACAGCATTGCACTGACATCTTGTGTTACCTCTTTTCAACTGTTTGTTCAAGAACAGTTGGTAATAACCTAAATTCAATATTTTTCAGCAGATTTCTGAAAATTACTTAAACTCTGAAAATCCCTTAGACCTTCCCTTGCACCTCAGAAGTTAACTGGAATGTCTCTGTGATGCAAAAAGCAATATAAATTGAGATTGCTCGTAGATTGAATGTTACTTAGCAAGTACCCACTTTTTTCTTCTCAGAATAAGCTTCATGCTGACATTGTATGCATAACCATATCATTTGTGACTTATCAGAGAGTGCAGGTTTATATTAAGTTAGAGATACAAAGTTGGACATAAGATACAGGTAAAATCTGAAGTCACGGAAGAAGCAGATTCTTCTGTGACTTTCAGATCTAAGTGAAATTCTCCATCAGAATGGAGAAACTTGGTTTAACTGCTTTTATTTGGTGTTTGACTGCTCAAATACAGAAATTATTCCCTAAAGCTCATGAAAAAGCAGGCACAGTCATTTTCACCAGGTCTCTCAACAGTGCATATAGGCAAATATAAGTGGATGTTCTTCAGATAACCCCCTTCTTTGTGGTAAAAGAGGAAGGAACAACTCTGGACAAAAGTTTAAAGAATCAAAGCTTAAGATATGAACCGAACTTCTCACTTTCCATAAGGTCCCTATTATGCTGCTTTACAGAAGCTGTATTTATGACCCTCCATTGCAGTCTCTGAAGGATTTATAGACACATGTGCATCATCTGTTGAGACATACAAGCTTTCTTCATCAAACAGCCTCAGCAACAAATATTGTATTGGGTAAAACTTTAGCAGAGAGAAACATATCCATCCTGTTGAAGAGTGAATAGGCTTGTCAGTATTCAAAAATGGCTGAAGATGAGCTTTTGTGGGGTGCAGTCAAGATGGAGTGTTGAGCATTTCTTTGGGCCAGGTCCATAGTTATGAGTTTTACCAACTTTCAGTGATAAAAGGCTGTCTGTGCAGATGATTTCTTTTTAAAAAAGCTTAGATATCTTTTTTTTTGATTCCATAACAGTTGTATTCTCTTCCACAGTGAAACATAATCAACATACATTTACATATTTCATGTAATCAGTACAAGTAGAGGTGCATGCTAAAAGCAGGATATTATGGTCAGAGCATATAGTCTCATCTTGGTATAATGCAACTATTTACTAAAAGCCAACTGCAAAAATAGACAAAAAATTTAACCTGTGGAATCTTGTTTAATCGTTTGTACTTGAATCTGTAAAAGTGCTCTTTTATATCACAATCCTGAAAACATTGACTTTGGACAAAATAGCCAGTCCTTGCTGGAAGGACACCTCTCACAATGTGTTGTCAGCTCTGCCAGTTCTAGTAATGGAAATAATGCTTACTGATTTTTACTTTGTTCACTTCTGTTGAACAGTACAGCCGAGAGACTATGGTGTGTTCCACTTTATGTCATGAGTTATCTAAACACTTAATAAATTTCAATTAATCATTTTTCAGTCCTTTTGAAGAAGATGTAGTAGGACAGATGCTGCCCAGGACATAACTAGAATACAAAAGGGATTGCATAGTTGTAACTGATGATTTAGTTTACCTTCTAGGAACTATTCTACCACTGAGAAATATGAAAGTGGAAGAACACATCTGACTTTCTGAAAGGGACTTCAACAAAAATTACATAAATAAGACAGGTGTCTAACTCCTTACAATTCTCAAATTGATCATCACAACAATCTATTTCAGAGATTGGACAGAAATACAGAGTTTCTAATAGAAAAATACATGTGAGGAGAACTCTTGTACCTCTCTGGATGTCTGTCCCCATGCAAAGGTGTTTTATTTAACTAAATTAGATAAATATATCGGGCCTGAGGAAGCTATGATTTATTTCCTTTTGATGGCTAGGTTTCCTGTGCTTTGAAAATGCACTATTTAAGGGGCAAGGAGAAAAATGATTTAATATTTATATGTATGTAACGTATATATAACAAATATATATATATATATAATAAAAATGTACATATAAAAATATAGATTAAAAATATTTCAGAAAATGAACAACAGCATGCAAAGATCAACAGAGTTCAGATACTCTCATTATGCTTGATCAGCCCATCCTGATCTGAAGTCTATAATGTCATAAAGTACATCTTGACATATAGGTAAGCATATCTGGTCTGGGTGATAGGAAGACAGGCTTCTTCAATGAACTAATAAATTTAACCTCTACTCCCTTTTCTTTTCTTTTCTTTTCTTTTCTTTTCTTTTCTTTTCTTTTCTTTTCTTTTCTTTTCTTTTCTTTTCTTTTCTTTTCTTTTCTTTTCTTTTCTTTTCTTTTCTTTTCTTTTCTTTTCTTTTCTTTTCTTTTCTTTTCTTTTCTTTTCTTTTCTTTTCTTTTCTTTTCTTTTCTTTTCTTTTCTTTTCTTTTCTTTTCTTTTCTTTTCTTTTCTTTTCTTTTCTTTTCTTTTCTTTTCTTTTCTTTTCTTTTCTTTTCTTTTCTTTTCTTTTCTTTTCTTTTCTTTTCTTTTCTTTTCTTTTCTTTTCTTTTCTTTCTTTCTTTCTTTCTTTCTTTCTTTCTTTCTTTCTCTCTTTCTTTCTTTCTTTCTTTCTTTCTTTCTTTCTTTCTTTTTAGTAGCAGATTTTTCTGTTTCTTTTCTTTTGCTGTCAGCAGAAGGAATGCTCCATCTCTTCAGCTTTGGCATCTATGAGCAAGACTCAGCTATACCACCTGCTCCTTCCTGCCCAAATGATGTGGCTAAGGTTTATTTCATGGGTAGGAGCATGCCAGCGCCCTCCACGCTCACTTTGTGAATACACGTCAGCAATCTGAATCTGCACTCCCAGTCCCCACACAGAAACAGCTCAGCTTGTTACCATTTCTAGCACATCTTCATCTGTTGCTTGATTTACTGCAGCTATAAAGCAGCAATTTCCTTCTATTTCTGGGAGGCATAAAAAAGAGGCATCGTTATAATTTTAAGTCACCAGAATTTATTCACATCAGCATTATGCTATGTTTTTCCCTTTCCCCATTTATGTGTTTGTCAAAGCAGAACGCTTTCCAATGTAGGAAGAGCCAGTGGAGCAAAGCAGTGTGCTACAGCACTGACTTTCAGTAACTACAAGCAAAGAGTTTATGCACTCACTTTATGAATTCTCTCATGAACAGTGGAATTATGGAAGCAGCATCCTACAAACTGTCCCAAAGGTCTTGAAGTGTCAATCAAGAAGGTAGAAGCTCAGACTGAAGGTTTTCCTATGGTTAAAATACACGTGAGGGTGCCCTAAGGATTCTCTGCTGACTAATGAGGTGCACTCTCACAATCCAATAATTTCCTTGATTGCAGCACTAAAATAGTCCCTTTTCAATCTGCCTGCTTTTTTCATTAAAGAAAATATATAAATAAAATTAATAATAATAATTATTATTATTTTAAAGTAAATAAATAAAGTATCTTTCTGGATGAGTGTTTTGCTTATCCACTTTAATTTGTGCTTGCAGGGCTTAATATCACAGGATGTGTGATGCCGTGTAGAAGCTGTGAGGGTAACCGGGAATTGTTACCACTGGTGGCAATGCTTGCAAGGAAGATCTTCATTATGTAAACACAGCAAAAGTGTTCTTTAAAGAAGGTTTTAAAAATTGGAGATGATATAGAGATCAGAACTGACCAAAACTTTCTGCCCAATTATTATATAATATATATATAAAAAAAAAATGTTCATCAGGTGGGGTCAGGGGGATCCCAAAAGAAATCTGAGTTTCCTAGCAAAAAAAAAAAAAAACCATTTTATTAGCTGAAATGATATGGTTTAAATGAAACACTTTAATTGGTTCTTACAAAAACTTGTCAATTAAATCTCTCTTCCTTCAGTATGTTTCACTGTCACTGAATCAGCATTTTCCAATGAGAAAGTAATTTATTAGAAAATGTTGGCCAGCTTTGATCTTTATAATACTTTCAATCAGGCTAACAGGCTATTGTTTTTTGAGAAGAGTGGTCCAAACTTCCTTTCATGAACGTATCTTGTTTGAAGTTGGCAATGCTGTTGTGAAGGAAGGGTAGAAGTTAGTAAATCTGGTAGTCCTAAATGAATTGAGGTGAGTATGGTCAAAATGCTTTCATATCCTCGTTCTGGAAAGAAGACTTTTCTGTCCCTCTCCACTTTCTATTGTTTCCACAGGAAAAGAATGTTTTTCTTCATACACAGAGAGGCTGTCCTACTTCATTGTTATGAAATACTGAATCTGCCTACTTTGTTTTGAACTTGCTGTTTCAATTTGCTTTTTTCCACTTACTAGTTAGTCTCCCATATGAGAAGTGTGTACACTGAGAACTGTGGGTTGAGGAGTTGTTTTGATTTCTATCTAGCATAAATGGATTTTTCTTGAAAATAAAATTAAATGTTAAATGAAGGGCAAAAGGTGGGCAGTCGTTTCAAATACTTAATAACACTAATTGCAATCCATGGTTTAATTAATGTTTTGTTAGGAAAAAAAAATAAATCCAAAAAACACTGACCCACAGGGAACAGCAGGTACTCATTAGAAGCGTTAAGCTGAACATTAATAATACAATTGTGTGTTTGGAAACCATGGCAACAGTAGGGAGTGGCAATAAAGATAATTTCCTAATGTCTAAATATATTAATTAAAAAATGTGTCCACATCTACTCTTGATCCCAATAGCAGATAACTCCCCCTAAAACTATGTGGATATGGCATATGGATATGAAAGGGAAAAAAATGTCCTAAAATAACTGGTGAAAAAGAAGCATGAATCCAAGGTGAGACTTTTTTACCCCCAAGTTTCTGTCTAAGCTGTAGATAAAAATATTTGGAAATTTTTAGTCACAGGTAGAAACGTAGTCATAGATAGAAAAGTCTCAGCCAGCTGACTTCAGGTTCTGTAGTCATTAAAATCTTCTAACAGGAAATCTCAGGAATAGTCTGCTTGAGAAGACTCAACTTCACTGGGAGTTTTTAAGAACAGGGTTTGCTGTTTTTTGCAGACTTTTTTTTTTTTCTTCCTCTTTATGGCATGGAGCAGGATTGCAATGGGACAAAGTCGTAAACAACGTTTATTGAACACATAATCTGGACCTCTGCTGCTGTCAGTGGAGCTAAGCAATAAATAAATCACCTGTAAGATGAAAATCACCTGTGAGATGAAAAATCACCTTAATTCCAAATGTGGCCTAAGCTGATAACTCCAATGGCATGAGTGTTCATCCAGTTTATTCTTCCTTAAACCTTTTGTTATCAATAATTGACAACAAATGACAGATGTCCTAATCAAAACAAAAAAGTTTATAAAAGTAAATATCTTTTTATGTGTTTGCTTAGCTAATAATATCGTGAAGCACTGAAATGGAAGTATACGCTAAGTGGAAAATTTGTTCCTGGAGGAATGATGAGACCCAGGACACTAACCAGCAACTGCAGTGTGCAGTAGCTCATTCTGCACTATGCAGGGTTTTCTAACCTGCAGCATTTCTATCTCTACTTTTTAGGCAAAGCCAAAGTATTCAGACTCTGTGATTCCATGTGGTCATCAGTCTCAGAAGAAATTAAATCTCTGTCAAGAATACTGTAAGTAAATTACAGATCTGGCTTGCTTTTGGTTTGGTTTTGATTGCCAATTGGGTGGACAATTCCTTTATTTCGTGTATTTGAGTGCCAGTTGTTGTTGATGTCTGCAGATACTGAGGATATAAAAATGGAATAGTGGCACCTTTATTCAGTCCCTGGCATGTTGTATTTAGACTAACACTTCTCTCACTACCCCACCCAAAAATAAAGATGCATCTTGCTGTTTGTGGGCAGGCCAGTCTTTGCGTGATGTAAAGCAGCATAGTCCTAATGATTTTGTGGCAGTGAACTGTTTGGCAATGTTTAATTCATCCTGTTAAAATACCACCTGAAATCTAGTGAGCTGCTAAACCTCTTTCTATTCTTTTCGGACCCTCTTGCTGTTTTGTTCTTCAAAAACAATGCATTATCTAGTTAATATTAGAACAAGCTGAGTGCACTGTCAGAATGTATCACCCCCCAGTAAGCAGACTACCTTTCTGAGTAAAAACTATTTTTGTATATTCCCCTTTCCCAGCTGCAATTTGAATGCTGCCATTACAGGGTGAGAGAGAAAATAAATGATTGTTTTTCCTCATTGCAACCTCTTCAGTGAAATTGAGGACTACACTATGATTCCGGGGGGGGAAAAATTAAAAATATTATGCATATACGACAAACAGACCTGTGGTAAAGTGCTAAAGCTGATGGTTACACAGAATAAGTCTAATATGAAGATACTAGTTGCTGTCAGGTGACTTTCAGGATATCTTGCTGGATAGCACTCTTCCAAGAAATGGAATTATAAAGTGAAATAGCTTTCTGATTGCGTTCAATTGATTTAGATAGCAGAAGGAAGTCTTGCAGCTTCATGGTAAAAATTAATTCTATTTTGCCTTTAAAACCTTGCAAGCTCACTCCATGAGTGGGAAAGAGGTACCTTCAGTAGAAGGAAGGCTGCATCCATTGAGGGTCCCTTTGTGCGCAAGGTAGGAGAGTGAACTCTGCTCAAGGGTCAGAGGCAGCAGGTGAGAAAGCCAGGCCAAGGGACGGGAGAGGTAGGGTAATTTCTTCCTCTGCTTTACTGAAACCTCCAAGGAAAAAGTCTAGGAATGCAGCCTTTTGGGCTCAAAAATTTCAAACTGCCAAGTAATACTTATATTGAGTTTGACTCCGAGCTGCGAGGATATGTTGGGGGCTGGCGCAGGGGCTTTATTAAGCTGATAGATACACCTTTTGAACCACCCTTTCTCCCTTGCTTGAATTAGTACAAGTACAGCTATCATAAGGGTTGCAAGTGTCTAGATCTGAATGCAAGAGCATTGCAGAGCATGGTATCCATCACTGCCTGACTGCATGGCACTTCTTGTTTTTACACATTCCCAATCAATTATTTATTTTTGTGTTTTTCACCAAGCAAAGCAATTTGTCAAGTGTGTGTCAAACCCAAACAGCAGTTCTGGCCTTTTACTGAGTATCTATTTCAGTCTCCTTAGCTGTGAACCCACTTCTTTGTTAGCTGCACATCATCCCTTGTGATGGCACCCATCAGGGATTCATATTCACCCTTTCTTCCCATCTCCCCGGGTGGATGCTGCCGGCCCACAAGGGATGGGAGCAGTGGGAAACACGGTGCTACCATTCAAACAAAGGAAAGATTAGGAGAACAGCTCTCTCTGTATCTATCCTCACTCACAAATGTTTTTGCTTGAGTGGATGTAGCTGGCTTCTCTTCTCCAGAAGGCAGATGAATGGGGAAGGTTGTTATTAATTCTTTTTTACTGCCAAAATATTGAGTATCGTATTGGTGGGTCGATCTTTTGGTGAAAAGCTAAAATGACACTTCTGAGGCAAAAGTTGTAGCTGCCCATCGAGCTGCAAAGTAGGCAACATTATAGAAGCCTTCTTGCTGCTTACGTATTTGAACATGCTGCATGCACTTAAAGATGCAGTTTTAGTTGTTAGTCTTGCATCTGTAGCTAAATAGTCATTTAGACAGCCTGACTGCCCCACTTTGCTTCATAATCTTTTGAACACCCTACAGTGCCTTTTCCATTAATACGTTATTTTTTTCTGCTCCCAAATTATGTGAGAAGTCTTCAGTTCTTATTGAGGCTTCCATGCAACTATGTCAACAGGCTCTGCTCTCATTTGCTGCAGCTAAAAGTTCCTCTTGTGTCAGTGGCTCCCATTTCTTATTTTTATAAATTCCCTTTGGGTGATCCGTCAGTGAAGTCCAGTTATTTTTCACTTCAGCTAAGCAGATTGGAGCAGATTGGTATGTGTTTCGCTAACCTGATTATACTACTGTTAACCTTGCTGGAGCTTTTTGGTGAGTTCATTCTGAAATATTCAGTTACCTGACAAAAAATAGTTAGGTATTAGCCACACTAGCATTTCCCCGGGCTATTCCCAGAGACTTCAAATGCTGGGAGTTCCGCTGGAAGGCTGAGAACTGCTGAAATATTTGGTAGCAACTGCGTGCTGCTCTTCAGACAAAACATGATTCACCCAGACAGAAAATTTGTATTCAGGAGAAAATTGTCATACCAGTGATTGACATGACAATGTGGTTTGTAAATGCAGCTCAAGGTAGATCCAATTGTGCCAAGAGTACATCTGAATGGAGGGTTTGTCAATGTAATCTTTTGCTCTGTGAGGTGGATGCCGTTAGCCACAAAACTGTGTAATGTCATGAGCGCTCAGTTTGGAGATGAGATAGTTTTGCAAATACTTCTAAGCCATGTGGCAAAATAATCAGAATCCTGAAGTTGTAGGAAAAAGACCTGTGTATCAGCCTTTCTGATGACTTGGGAATAATCAGGGATTTGGAGATCATTTAACTGCTTCGTGGTAGGGAACCTGTATTCTAAACCAAGTGTCTGCCTCTACCTCCTGTGCATTTTGTTTATCCTAGAGAATTCTTTGAGTGTTGGACAGAGAGACTTCATGGAGCAGTGATGGTGCTTGTGGTTGAAAAATACAGGGTGCAAAAGGGGCTATGAGACACCATTGGGTGTATCCTTGCTGACAGAGCTGCAACTGCATTTGTTGGCAGATGCCTGGGGGAAAAAAGATAGGACCTATAGGGATGCCTTCATCATGTTTCTATTTTTTCCTGCCCTAGGGCATTGCTAACCCATGCGCTGAAGAGGCATTGCCCTCCCTCCTGAGCTGCTCTCCCAGCACAGACTCTTGACTGGAACCGGTCCATCTAAGCTGGACTACAGATGACCAGATTGGTAGTGAAGAAAGTCTGTGGTACTGTTGCATCTAGCCAATGTAAAACTACCCAGTTTTAGTGTTCAGAGAGCAGATTTTTAGGAGACTTTCTCTTTTTCTTCTTTTAAAGTTTCCTGTCGAATTCTGCTGGGTCCTCAGCTGATATCAGAGGAACAATAGCGATTTACAACAATACAGTACCATGTTTTTTCCCAGCTGGGGATTTGTCACTGAATGGTGAAACTAAAGATGTAGAAGAAATGAAATATTCATTGCAAGAAGCTGGAAAACACTTCTAATTTGCTGCCTCTGATCCTTGCTGTTAACTGCCTTTGGCTCCATGGTGGCTGGCACAATCACATCAGAAAATGGGTGTGCAGAGAATTGGGAAACATCAATATTGTTTGGATGACTGAGAGGCATGCCACTGCGTGGGTGTTTTATAAAGGGTTATGTGCAAATGAGATAGATTGAAAAGGAGTTTCTAGCAGGAGGGCAGGAAAAGCAAAACGGTTGTTCAGATCCCTACTAATAGCCGGGTTTATCGCTGTTGGAGAGGATTCTGCTCCCCTAGGGTGATGACAGGACTGTTTTGCTAGAGAAAGAGATCAAAAGACACTTATCTGTTAGACTGGCCATCACAATGAGAATTGGAGAAAATACAAAAATCTATTGTATATGTTCTCAAACTGGCTGAATCGGAGTTTGTCCCCATAGCCATGATTAAGTCCTTGAAAGGAAGGCTAATTACAGCTACAGCTTGGGCACTGTCACTTCAGAGATGTTTCTGGAGTGCCAGCCAGCCACCTTTAGTAAGCTAAGCCATATACTGTTTTGGAGAATTGTGTCCTGTGTCACTGTACCCCATCAGTGCTAGCAGGAGAGCTCCTGATGGTGCCAGGCTGGGTGGGTTTATGTAGTGCCACAGCTTGCAGCAGGGTTGTCACCCAGGAGTTTGGTGGCACAGAAATGGAGGGGGTGGCAAGCAGTAAGGCTTGGGAGAGTGGTGCTCCCAGGCTCTGGTCTCTGAGCTCTCAAGAAGGGCCGTTTAGTCAGGCGCTCTAAGCAGAGGTTGGTACGTCTCACTCAAAAGTGCAGAATTTGTTTTGAAGGAAGATGAGGGAAATGCCAAATATAACACAGAAGGTGTTCAGGAGTCCAAAAAGTCTTTCCTCTCCTTGCCTGTCAGGAATCTACAGAACTAATACAAGCCTTTCCCAAACCAATGCATGACTTCCATGTGTTTCTACTCCACAGAGACTTACTTCGGCCAGTGATGAGTCAGCACTGAAGGGGTCCACTGAGAGGAATGGGTGAATGTGGTAGGGAGGAACGGGGATTTCATCCCCTTCCCTGGAGGTGGGCATATAGTCTACATCGCTCTTGGCAGATGATTCCTGAATTCCTTTTTCCACCTCTAATGAATGTGGAAAAATATTTATCCTTTTCTCAGTAGAGCTATATCTCAAATACTGAAGAGTATCATCATGTTTCTCTTCAGTTGTCCCTGCTCTAAACTCAAATATCTGAATTCTTCAACAGTTCCTTCTAGGATATATTTTCCAGGTGTCTAAAAATTGTCTTTACTGTATTTCAGATTGCCTTTAATTGGACTGTATCCTTCCTGAATTATATTAGCTGTTTGTTAGCTGAGACCTTACTGATGAAGCAGAAATGCTTCATCTTACAGACAATACTCCCACTACATTCCCATATGGACTTTTAAAACAAATTTTAGTCTCATGTTCAGCTTGTGATTGACAATGATGTCTTTGTTCCTTACTGCAGTATCAATGCCAGACATTCCCTATACAGTGCTTAAACAGCTGATTATCCCTACCTATGTGTAGAACTTTGTATTTCCCTTACTGAATTACATCCCTTTTCTTACCCCAGACAAATTCTTCTAATTTCAAGACAGTTTTGAATTCTCTTCCTCTTCTGTGATACGCTTGCCGCTGCTCTAACTTGCTGAATTTGCAGGTTAAATGAGCACTTCTTGCTCATCTTCTCCAAACCATTAATGTAAATCTGACTAGCCTCAGGCCTAGAGCAGACCTATGCAGAATGCCACTGATGTATCCCACTAGTCTGAATGTCAGCCATTGATAGGAACTTCCTAAATGCAATTTACCACCCATTTATGTACCTGACTGGTAGTGCTATCTATTAGCTTTTATCTGGTAATGTTACAGACAGAGAGAGCAGTAATCGTTCTCCTGAGTTGCCATGTGACCAAATTGAGCATTTGCAGTCTCCTCTTGTAATACACTCATCATTTTTCTGATTTTCTTGTTGCCCTTCTCTGCTACTGCCCCAGTGTAAATTCATTATTTTCTTGGATCTGAATGACAAAATTACACTCAGCATGCCAGATGTCTCAGGATGCTGGCTAATATTTCTCTTTCAACTGGAAATACCTTTCCAGTTACATCAAGGATCATATCTGTCTTGTTCCACAGTAAATCCAATCACTGGCTCATAGTCATCCTGTGATTGATAACAGGTGGTTCTTCTCCTTTAGTTTTCTCTTAGGAATCATTTGTTTACTAAGCTGTAATTCTCCTTTCCTGGTCTTGGAAAGAGGGGGGTTAAAATAATTTACTTATGTGATTCAATTTTGACAGTAGCATTCCACAGAATGGATTGTATTGGTTTGTGTGAATAATGATCTTAATGCTCCTAGACTATATTTCTACTGTGTTCTATCTCCTCAATTTGAGGACACTGTAAACACAGAAAACTAAAACAGAGTTGAGTGATATGTTGATATTTTATGAAAAACCCTAAGAGACGATGGGAACAACCTTAAATGCCCAGGTGATATCTTTAAACTTTGTTGGAGTAGCAAGCGTGAGTGGAATTTTATATCCTGTAGCTAAAATCAAATATTCCTTACTTTAATAGTCGTAGTTTACGACTTTATGCAATAAGTTAACATAGATATCAACTTCTGTGTGTAGTATTTGTATTCACTTGACCAGGCTCTTTGTAATGTGTTCCCCCTCCCTCCCTCCAAAGACTTTTGCATGTCTTTCAGACAATTTATAAACAGATCTTGGAAGGTCTCTATTTTTTTAAGGGTTGTATTTTATTTTTCTTAGGTAAAGGACTTTATTCATTATTCAGACTTAAAACTTTTCCATTGGCAATTCAGACCCTGATGTAACAGATTTATACCTGTTTTTATTAATTGTTTTCCCTTAAAAGTTTCCAGCAAACACCCAGCAGTCCTCCACAGACACTCATTTCCAGACTACTCTGTGAGGATGCAACCTATTGCAAATTTAGCCTTTCGTGAAATGTGACTATGATGATGTCTGTCTAATTGAAGACAAGCTTTTAGTTGTATACTTGTTACTAAAGTAATGGAATAGCGAGCACTGAGAAACATTTTTCTCTCCTGAGATATGTTTGAACAGATTAGTGAAGCCTCCATCTGGAACAGCAGACACTTGGATTTTGTGTGCAATAGCTAATCGATACGACTGCTGTACTATTGAAAGTTGTTTTATCAGAAGAGGTACAACCTGGTCAACCAAGACCAGGAAGCCTGACTCTGCCATCAGATTACTATGTGATACTGAGCCAGATCATTTAAACTTCTGGTGTTTAAGGTTGTTCATATGTAAAATAGGAATAATGAAGCTTTTGAGCCAGTGGATAGTGCTTTGAAATCTACAGATGAAACAAAATTGTGGAAATAAAATTGGCTGACTTTCTGATATTTAAAGAGTTATAAACATAGGGACATGAGGAAGATATGAAGCTTGTATATTTACAGGAGATGGTACAATTTAATTGAAAAAAAAAGTCTATTAACTGGAAATGAAGCTCATAGTAATGATATTAGTTCTTTAGTAGATTAAATTGTGGTATTAAGCTTGGCTGTTTAAGAATTAAATTACCTTTATCGTTGACCAAGGCTAACAATATTATTCAGGGCCCAGGTCTCCATTTCTTACTCATTGCCTTCTACAGATATGTGCATGGGGGAGCTGTTCTCTTTAACATGAAAACATGGCTTTTTGCCCCCTAAAATTTATACTGCATTCACTCATACTCCTGTAACACTTGTACTGCTGTCTGAGTCATTCACCTGCACTTCCCAGTACAGCTCCTTAAAACTGCTTTGAGGAAGATTTCAAAGTGCTTCCAGGAATACCAAAGGGATTAGAGGAGATGTTGGAGGGATTTAAGACTTTGGGCACAAAGGTGATGGAGTCTGAGAAGAATGGTGCAGGGGCTTACACTGGCACATTCAGGAGATTCTGGCCCTAAGAACAACTTTGTCTATTCCACAGACTGAAATGATATTTATCATGTTTCTTTCGCTGGCTGATGTAGACACTGTTGTGATTTTCTAGAACCTGTTTAATTATTTGTTGGATCTTCAGTTACAATTTTACTAGAGCTCAATTCCTAATGACTTTCCCTACGATTTTCACTAGGATCATTTCTGGCATTTCTGTGGGAACTGCTTCAGCTTCCCCTAACTTCCATCAGCACACAGGAGGGAGCCTTTATTTCATTTCACTTGCCTTCCGGGCTAGCTTTTGACATAGTGCTCGGAACCTCCTCCCATCATAGGAAGCTGCAAACTCCAAAGGAGTTAAGCAGTACTGCTGGATAGCCATTTTGCCAGAAATATAGGTGTTTGCCTCGTGTCGCTGCTTTGTCTGAATGTTATGAGTCTATTTTGCTTGGGTATTTTTTTCTACCAGAGTTAGCAATATATTTAATTTTCTGTTAATTTTATAGTTCTTCTCTTCTATGAGCAATTGGGGGGGGGGCATGGCAAGAAGGGAGTTTCATGGTTTAAATGATGCTAATATATTTAGGTCTACATTCTGCTTTGAGCCTGCAGTGTATAGAGATAAATCCTGCAGTCCCTATTCTACCCTGAAAATAATTAGAATGTGTCTTATATCCATGAAATAGGGAAAGATGTGTGGTTTATGTTTTAATAATCCTGTATCTTGGGAATTAATGGCATGCTTTTTGTTATATACACTGAGGAGCATCTTTTCACAGCTACTTGGTGGAGTACTGTAATCTTGTAAACCTTTACCAAGGTCAATAACTTGGCAAATAGCTTTTACTCCCCATAAGAAGTGCCTGCTGGGTCCAAATCAAATTGCCAAACAGTTGTCTGGGACTGAAGAGGAAGGATGAAAAGAACAAGAAAATTGACATATGTTAATTTACTGGGACTTTGTCCAAAAAAAGAGTCCTGTATTTTCTGGTCTGAGAGGGGAAAAAAGAATTATGGAAACCTTAACAGAAAACAGAGGTTTGCAGAAAGAAAGGCATTTCCAAAATACACCGGAATTTTAAAAGAAGAGGGAACAAGGCTTTTTATCACTGGAAAGCAACACGTTTCAAATTTGTCACTAGAAAGGTGGCTGTAATACAGTGACTTCATTTTGCTAGAACATTTCTATTGATGGACATTACACACCCAGAACATAAGAAACTGGGGAGAAGGGGTACGATGCAAGACAGTTTATTTTTTGACTCACATAAGCTCAGAAATTTACCAATAGCAATCAAAACTGCTGAACCCTTAGTGAACCCCATTGGCAGGCAAATCTAAGGAGTAAAACTCGTAGTGTAGAGCCAGCCTCTGTGCAACTTTCCAGAAAGACAGTAGTACCGCTAGGAGAGCAGTTGCCGTGTAGTAATTCCTCTTTATGTAAGTAGTCATCAATGAGTTCGTGTAATCTCCCTCCACCCCCGCTGTTCTTCCACTCGGCAGCACTCCGCCAATCACCTACACAGTGACTCACCCGGAGAGCCCTTTCTAATATATACTTACGGAAAGGTTAGAAACATTAAGCTGTTCCTTTCCTGTTCTCCTCTCCCCTCCTCTCTTTCTAAAATCACTCAGATAACTTTTTGGCATAGCACTCTCCCAGTTTTCCCTTGGAAAACTACATCTACCTATAAATACCTTTGAAAGTTTTGCTTTGAAGTAATGAAATGCTGACCCTAGCAGAATTCAAGACCAACCATTTTTGCCTTGTTTTTAACAAAATGATCCTTTAGTGATCATGGAAATTGATATTCAAGTAAAGGTTCCTTCTGGCCCTAGTAATTGATGGCCATAGCCTGATGATTTTGTTATGACACTGCTAAATCCTTGTCTTAACTTTTAATGGAGTGTGATGAAGAATATAAGACTACACTAATGAAATGCAACTCCCTCCAGGCAATGGAGGATTATGTCTTTATTCCTACAGTATGTGCATAAATATTGCTGAGGAAAATCCTTTTCCCCCCAGAAATCTCTCAGTGTAACAGAGAATTCTCATACCTCATTCAGTCTCCCACAGAGTCTGCTCATTCCAGTGCAGTTAGACAGTAAAGAGTTAATATTGAACAAATGACCTGGTAATAAAGACACAGTGCTAAAGATGAGAAATGGTGATTTTTGCCCCTCTAGGCATTCAGCTGTTCCTCCATGAGTCCAACTCTAGTAGGTCTTGGAGGTGGAATGAAATGGGGATTAGTTGCTTATTCCTGGTTTCCAGCTCCTTATTTATTGATTTTTAAATCTAGTTTTTGTGAAAATGTTTCAGCTGGATTTGTAACAAATTGCTTGTTTTGTTGTTGGGTTCTTATTTCTTAAATATTCATTTTGTGTTTACTTACAAATGAAACATTAAACAAAATGACAGGGTGGGCAGAGAGACAAAAAGGAGATTTGTGCAAGAAGTAAAGCTTTTCAAGTGTTAGTGCTGTGAACTTTTCTCTTAACTGCATGACACGCATCTCCTAAGACTCCAGTACTTATACAAGTTCTCTTAGCAAAGGGAAGTAACATGGAGGTATAGAGGAAGGGAGAGTCATTTCCAGAAATGACTCTTGATGTCAAGTCCTGACCTGGGCATGCTTATTACTGCATAATGGATCTGTGGGATATTAATAGGAGATGCCTATATGCAGTTTTGCAGGCAACAGCAAGTCAAAATCCACTTCTGTTCTGAAGGAGCATTTGTAAAATGAAAAGAAATCAATGTTGTGCAGAAAAAAAGGTTTGACTCCAGGAATAGTTTGACCCAGACACTTCATGCATCTTTTCTGTTTGCAGTGACATTGCAGATCAAAGAATGTTCTGCAACACATCTTTTTCTTCATTTACTTTAATGAAATGTCTAAAAAATGTACAAAGATAAGTAGCTTGTTAGGCAAAAGGTGACTTGCTTGGAAAAAAATAAAAAGCATAAGCTGAGTTTTAAGTTGTGGCTACAGCATGACCCCATTGGTGCTTCATAACTTGCTGGCACAGATGACTGCTCTCTGGCTGCAAGAGCTCACAGTACAGCCTGGCTGCTCTGTCAAGAAACTCCTGGCAAGATTTTGCATTTACAGTTTTTATGCATCAGCCGTGGCCACTCTGAGTAGAATCTTCCCTTTCAATGGTGTTTGATCTTGGAGCCCTTTGGTTTTTGTAGCTCTGGTAGCTTTGGCACTTGCCTCCTCTGCTCGACCCCAGAACAGCTTTGTTTTTCCTTCACTCTTTGGGATTTTCTCTTCACCTTGTGTTGTTCCCTGCTTTTTTCTCCAGTATGCTGTCTCCATAGTCATGGTAAATGAAACGTTGATCTTTGGGTAGCTCCCAAGGGAAAACAAGGCCTTACCCTTTAAGAGAACAACTTTCTTTGCAAGTCCGATGTACCTTAATTTCCTGCTGTATTAGGAAAAGAATGATGGCTGATGGGATACATTTAATAAAGGCAAAAGTAACAAAGCAAGTCAGCGTTTCTTCTTTAAGGACAACAGAAATTAAAATATAAATTAGCATAAATAAATAACACGAATTAGCAGGAACTCCACAGGTTATATCAATGCTATTCATTAGTTAACATGGCCCATCTGTGTCCCAGGGCCCACAGGTGCTCCCAAATCAAGGCTCTGTGCATTTCTATTTGCTGCCCACAATTCTTGCAGGAATGGTCACGGAATCATAGGGTGGTTTGGGTTGTAATGGACCTTAAAAGATCATCTAGTTCAACCCCCAGCCATGGGCAATCATCATCTGTTTTGTCTGATAAGCACTGACTGCCAGGATGGTGGAAACAAGGGGTGGCTATGCTAGGCACCCCTGGCACTTCAGGTGAGTATCTCTTCATGCATGGGCTGAATCACAGGGCTCTCTGCTGCTCAATGGGCGGCTCTTACCCCAGACCTCTTTCTGGGTGGGTAATGAGTAGGCAATCAGCAGGTTTTGTTTTGAGGTTGCAGTGTAGACATAGCTATGTTGCACCAACTGGGTCACCTTGCTGCTGGCTGGGACTGGAAATGCTGTTTTCCTTGCTGTAGCAGGTGATATGGATGCAGATGATGGGTGCTTCCTATGCTATTGAGCAATGAGATGTCTGCTTGCAGGGTGCCTGGTGGTGGCAGCTGAGGTGACCCACAGGATCTTGCTGCTCCCCATTAGCCAGAAGCAGGAGGGACTGGGAGCACAGCCCTCACCAGATGCTCATCAGCAGCCTGAGCTAACCCACTATCTCCAGATGTCTCCTTAAAGAATTAATTTCTGCTTTCTCTTCTGGGCAGTAGCAAATAGCTGGGGATGGCATGGCTCGGGAGAGGAACAAATCTGCTGACTGGTTCTGCTAGCTAATTTCTTTCTGAACAGGGTATCTGCTGCAGCCTGTAGTGATTGTCTTGGCTAGCATTTATATGCATAGCAGCAAATGATTGTAGGATAAGGCCCTGAATGCTTCTGCCATTTTGCAATAAAAAAAAAAAAAAAAAGAAAAAGAAAGAAAAAAACAAATGTATTAATAACCCTAGCTCATAAAAAGCTAGAGAAGTATTAAAGGATGTTTATTTTCACCGAGTAATAAGACCTGGGGCAATAAAAGCATCCCAAGCAAATGTAGGATGACAATCTACTAAATCAATGCCATTTGACAGGGCAGGGAAGATTAAGACTAAGATATTGATCAAGTTCAGCTGTGCAATGTGTTCCATAGGACAGGGAGTAGCAAGGAGGAAAAAGGTATTAAGATGAGCTAAATGGAATGAGTGATATTCTCTGAAGTTCTTTATTGTAAGGTGAATTATAATTGGATTCAGGTAGGTTTAAAAATTCACCAGAGAACTGATGCTTGTTGCTTTATATATTATATGCTTGAGGGTTATACTATCTGAACAAATCACCTGTAAGGGCAATAAGATGAGAAATGAAGAAATGACTGAAAGGAGGTTTCATGTTCCTTTTTTTTTTTTTTAATAGACTATTGTCCCCTTTTATGATATACTGCTTTCAGTGTGTTGATAATACTTTCAAGGAGGTAAAGGATTTCTAAAGAAGAAATCCCCGTTTTTTTTTCCCCTTTATATGATCTTTTGGAAATTATTTCCGTATTTGTTCTCCACTAACACTTTATTTCAAGGTAGAGATCATGCTGCTCTGGATGCTGTATTTTTAAATTTTAAACAAACGCACTGCTCATGTAATGGCCCAGATTAACAAGTCTGAGGCTAAGATGTTCCCTCTTTACAGCTTATACAGGTAATGCACGGTTTGGCAGCTTGATCTGCAGGGTCCCCTCTGCTGCTTTGCTAGTGTTTCCCAAAAGCACCAAGGGTGGGCAGAACCTTCAGGAGCACAAGGATGGCGTGGTGTCCGTGCATGTTCCGTTAGCACAAAAGCTGGACGCTGTTCCACAGGGGTTTGTCTGGAATAACTATTTCTTCTTCTCTTCTAAAATCTAAGCCAGTAGTACAAATGCATCACCTCAATTTTAGTCAGCTGATTAAAGCCCGGTTGTCACTACAGAAACTTCTAGAAGAAAGTCGTAGTGATGCAAATCTGCAGGTTTGAGTAAATTGCATTTGCCTGGCAATTTTTGAGCTCACAAGCTGTATATTTTCACCTGAGAATAACTTCTCAGGAGATGAATAGCAGCTTGCTTCTCAACAGATACTTTTTTTTTTTTTTTTTTTTTTCCCCCCTCCACTGTTCTCTAAATGTGTATTTTCCCTCTTCTTTCACACTAACTGTTTAGTGGTGCCTGGATCTGCTCCTGTGCATAACGGTGAGAGCTCCAGCCTGTTGTGGTTGTTTTGCTAAACATCAGAGCGTGTGTATGAATTTGTCTGTGTGCTGCAGAGCTACTTTGGGAGTTAGTCTGAATATCTTTGGACGTAGGTTCTGAAGTACACGCATATACCCCTATTTGAATAGAGCTTTGTGATCACAAGGGAGGTTTCAAATCCAAATAATGGCTGGGAGCCCTGCCCCGACTGTACTTTAATGCGATCTGAATCCTTTATGGCCATGCAGGCCTTAGGAGAATCTCCTGATATTTTGTAGAAATTCCCTTTTTGTTCTAACCCTGTTTCAGTCTGCTGAAGTGATAGTATAATATTTTCTGCAGTATGTGGAAAGATGCTAATGTGTTTCCCTTTCAGTTTCTGTGCAGCTTTGCTAGTTGTTACATTTATCCAGACAAATGTTAACAACAAAAAATAGGTAATCACATGCCCCTTTCAATATGGTATAATAAAGTAAACCCTGACAAGTGTGAGAGATGCATTTGTCACAGGGGGAAATACTGCTTTCCTTTCTTAAACTTTCATGCTGTTTTCCTACTCATTAATTTTTATACTCCTTTCCTCCACCTCATTTTTGAGAAATGTGCGCAGTAGGCTTTTTCTCCCTTGCAGCTAGCTTTTGGAACTTGTAGCCACAGCATCTCTTCTGCTTCTTATTCTCTCCTGTGCTAGACCTCAGAGGAATCAGCAGACTGACAGTACCTCTTTTTTTGGAAAGGGTCTCATTTCTTAAGAGTTTGTGCAGCTTTTCAGGTTGTTCCTCCAGTGCTGTTTCTGTTTCCCTCAGAGTGAGAAGCCAAGGTTTGTGGTGTGTTTTCTTATTTTTTTTTTTTTTTTAACCAGGAGTATTTCCGAGGGCTTGAATATGAAATAAACTCTTCCTGTTGTATGTTTCCTGATTATAAGATTTAGCCCATTGAAAGGGGAAGAAATCTTAAAAACATCAAGCAATAGTAAAAACTTAGGCAAAAAAAAAAATGGTGTTAGAAACTTAGAGAAATGGGATTTCTGGTAATTGAGATTAAATATTTTCATCATGGAGGTTGGCTAATGTCAGTCCTTGTACTTCCCTGCAATAGATTTGAGCTTTGATTTTAAACAGGTAACTTGCTCTTGACTGCATGCAACTGGCCCTTGTACCTCAACACTCAAAAGCTTACAGAAAAAAAAATGGAAAGGATTAAACAGAGAAGCTGTAAGAAGGATTTCTTGTGTAACCGTGAAGGATCCCATGAGCTCAAGCTGCTTTGCTTATCAAAAAAAGGTTAAGAAGCAATTGGTCAAAAACTTTCAGCTGCCTATGCAGAATGACAATATGTGATATTAGAGGCCTTTTTAATCTCTTTTGCTTACTTATCCTTGTCTTCTCAAAACTGTGTATAAATATTTCTAAGGGTTATATCTAGCATATGAATAAGTATTTTCATATGAGAATTATTTTCACAGAAAAATATCCTTTAGCTAAACAGAGGTTTCTGTGGAATACCTTTGTTCTGAAATAGTCTGAGTTTTTGATGAAAAACTGAAAACTGCTTTTAGTACACTTAAATTGAATACTTCTCTGTTTTCCAGTGGGTAAAATTCATAAACTTTTAATTATTGTTGTATTTTTTTAGAGCATTTGTCATGTACAATAGCTTTTGTCCAGCTTGGATTTTACTACTACATCGAGTCGATAATTATTGGAATTTAAGAGACTATTATTTATAGACAGATGTAGTAGCTGAGTTTGAAGTGCAGTGATTCATTTGAGACTGGGATTAGCAGATATCATGTAACATGACTGAGGTTAGCAAATGAATGTTTGTACATATGGCTCTTGAAGTTTCTACTTCTCCTTACAACACAATGGGCCCATATAACACAATGGGTCTTTTCTCAATCAATTACTGTAATTATCTTCATCTTCTACTAGACCTGTGATGTGTCCTTTCCCATTTTTTGAGGCATTAAGATACACATTTACACACTCTGATTCAAGTATTGTTCACCTGTTTTTTCATCTTCTTTCATTAAAAGCCCTCAAACTTGCTAGTTTTTTTCACTATCACTCATACTTTTGTCTTATTTTTACCTGAAATTCATTAATGACTCATCATTTCTCAGTGCTAGCAACTCAACTCTGTATAGTATTAATTTGCGCCAAAACAATCAGTTCTCTCTGCATACAGCTGGAATGCTCTAGCATCACTTGCTGAGAGCATTAGTCTTCAAATCTTCTGCTGTTCTGATGGAGTAATATTCATTTAGGCCCTCTCTTTCATTAAATTCCTTCCTGATCTTTTTATTAACTGGAAAGCCAACTCCTGACTACCATCCAGGAAGGTGCTGTCATTAATTTAAAATGAAATGTTTTGCTTAGTAATTTGTTTGTCTTGACAAATGCTAATTTTTGTTTTCCTTTCAAGCATCTGTATTCATTAACCAGTTAATTGTTGGAAGGAAGTAAAATACTGAGTTTTATGATTCTGTGGAACTATCTTTTCTGCAGTCAAAATTGGATCCTAATTTGTTGGTTGTATGTATATAAAATAGCTCCACCAGCACACCAGATGTTGATGAGGCAGGGCAAGGGGAGGATTGTGGCCTGTGCAGTTTTGTGGTTGCGATGGGGGCATTATATCCTGCTCCAGGATACACTGAAATATGAAATGTAGAAATGATGAACCCTGCTGTTCACTCCAGCTTCATCTATCCAGGTCAGGAGCAAAGCCTCAGACATGATCTAAGGTTTCAGGTATATTTTCATGCCTGCATATAAGTTGCTCCTCTGTTTTTGAGTGTGTGTTGAGCTACTTGTCATATATTCTTTTACAAATAGGTTCTTCTTCAACCAATGCTATGCAGCTCCTGGCATTGTCTTCCCCCAAAAGTTACAAAATATAATCTCAAGAGAAGTTTTGTCTTGCTCTGGCCTTTAGTACAACCTGGGGATAACTTCAGAGTATCTATTAGCTTTATACAGAATCACAGAATCCTCTAGGTTGGAAGAGACCTTCAAGATCACCTAGTCCAACCTATGACCTAACACTAACAAGCCCTCCACTAGACCATGTCACTAAGCTCTACATCCAAACGTCTTTTAAATACAGCCAGAGATGGTGACTCGACCACTTCCCTGGGCAGCCTGTTCCAATGTCTAACAACCCTTTCAGGAAAGAAATTTTTCCTAATATCTAACCTAAACCTCCCCTGGCGCAACTTTAGCCCATTCCCCCTCGTCCTATCACCTGACATGTGGGAGAAGAGACCAATCCCCACCTCGCTACAGCCTCCTTTAAGGTACCTGTAGAGAGCAATAAGGTTGCCCCTGAGCCTCCTCTTCTCCAGGCTAAACAACCCCAGCTCCCTCAGCCGCTCCTCGTAGGACTTGTAAAGCTTGATGCATTGCTTACTGTGTCCTTTTTCCAGCACTGGCATGTAGGTTGTGTGGCAGATGTTATGAATCCTTTCTGAATGGCTGAATGTTCAACAGTCAGTAATAGATCCTGCTGTTAACAAGCATTGATATTTCCTTAACAACTCCTAGATAAAAAGAAGTACTTAGCACTGCTTGCCAGATCTATAAAACGTATTCCCAAATTGAAATGTTACACAAGTCTTTGTGATGCTCTTTATTGCATAATTTTATTATCTTGTCTAATCATATGTGAGACTTCCTGTGTCAGGAAAACAAACACACCATTGACACCCATTCCAGATTTTAGTATTTTTTTCTTCACCTTCCAACAATTCCATTATTCCAAAGAGAAGTAAAGTGCCCCCTGTCTTCTCCTACTGGTCCTGTTCCACTAACTTGTTGAATATTTTAAAGAGAATATTTATAAATTCTTCATTTCTCATTAGTACTGATGGAAAAGAAAATTCAAAGCTATACTGCAAAAAGATAAAACTTAGTTTTCTTTGCAAGATGAGCAATGTCGGTTGCTTTTCCCATTTAAAATGTATTTTTTCTCACACAAGTATTTTGGTTTGATTTTTAACAAAAATAGTTAAAGAAATATGCTATCAGTTTCACTGTGGAAAAACATGTGAGGTAAATTATAGCCACTTGGAACATTTCTTCAGACATGTGCATCTTACTGCATATTTAAAAGCTTGATTCCTTATATGGGTGTGTGTTAATTTTTATCAATAAAGGTCCTTTGATCCTGGTGTTTTACTGCTTATTAAGTAATAACACTGCTAGCTTTCCACAGGTTTTGTTTATTTGGAAAGCTCAGTTTCAGACACACACAATTTGAATAAGAGTCTTTACATCGTCTCTACAGGCAGGAAAAAAAAGGGCAGATCAATATCTGAAAATATTTTCTCCTTAAAATATACAATTACTTTTTAACAGATAGTAGGATTCTAAAAGAATGTTTTTTAATGACTTGTGGGACAGTTAACCAGGATTCTCTCACAGTAATATTGGAACGCTACTAATGAGGAGGATGAGTGCCTGGGCTACTTTAAAGGGAAAAGTTCAGCTGGAATGTGTGGGGTTTCAAACTTCATAATCTTTCTTGCACTGAATACATTTCAAAAAAGTATTTAAACTCTATCAACGCCAGCTAATGACAATGGCTTAATTGATAGCCTGAAATCTAAATAAGGACTGCAGGATCAGGCTTCCAGGGTCTCATCTTCTCTCAAAATGTTCATACTCTGGGGGAGAATTAAGTAGTCTTAGAACAACAGTATAATGTAATCAATGTGCTCACATATGATATCAACATATCAGAGACATAATGTACTTTATCCTCTTGTTGCATTAACTCTATATAGAGAATTAGGTGCAATCTGATTTCTGGCAATTCAGTGGTATGGTGGTTGTTTGTTTGTTTGTTTGTTTGTCTGTATGATAGTTGTTACAGGGTCCAATTAACAACATCTGGGTTGGGGGCGACACAAAAACCTCATGGATACAGGCAAAGGATTGATAGGCTACAAATTCTGCTGAAAAACAACATGTTACAGTGGGTACCAGATTAAACAGGAGTCAGCACTGTGCTCTCGCCATGAATAAAGCACACTGTATGCTTGACTGCATTAGGAGGAGCACGGCCATCAAACCGAGATAAGTTATCAGCCTTACCTTCTTGGTGATGGTGATGCTGCCCCTGGATTTCTGTGTCCAGTTTTGGGGCCTCTCATTTCAGGATGTCTGCTGAGAAACTAGAGTGGATCCAGCAGAGAGCTGCCAGGGTAAAAGCACCTGGGGAGAAGGAAGGAGCTGGGCTTGCTTAGTGTGGCAAAGATGAGGCTAAGGAGCAGTCTCATTGCATCCACAGCTGTGGACAGGGAGCTAAAAAATGCCAGAGCTGAACAGTAGTGGAAGATAGCATAGCCCAAGGCAACAGCTGCAAATTAAGGCCTGGCAAGTTCAGACTGGTATTAGGAAAAGCTTTTTACCGGGAGTTTGGCACAGCATAGGAACCTGTTGGATGTAGTGAAATCTCCATCCCTGCAGGCTTTCATGACTTTGCTAGGAAAAGCCACAGCTGACCTGGTCAGGTGTTGGCAGTAGGCCCACTTAGCGCAGGTGGCTGGGCTCCAGAGGTCCCCTCCAACCAGCTTATCTGGTGTTCTTTGACGGTCATTCATGTTTCTGGTCAAACTCAAGGTAAAAATCTTCATTGCTACAAATGCAAACCTTTGCAAAGCCAATTAAGAGTTTGATTGAAATGCTTAACTTTCTACTTCTTTTCAACAAGCTTATTCTCATTTTGTTCCTTTTGACTGGGATCCTGATCCAGCATTTAAGTGGACCTCTACAGGACTTCAGAATGGTACATCTGAGAGATTGCAGTTGTGGAACTGGGGCCAGAAGTCTCCACTTGAGACTGTTGACAGGGACTTTTCAGAAAAAAAGTTGTGTTTTTCATGTATGGATGCTGATTTGGAGGGTAAAAAGCTTCTTTTTTCCTGAGAACACGTCAGTTTAATTGAGGTATTTAACAGATTGTCTTAGTTTGCAGGAAGAAGACAGTGTTCTGAAGCAAGGTCTAAAACATGATCCCTCAATAGGTGAGATGTGAAACAGAAGAGTTTCTGAAATCTCAGTAGGTCTTCTGGGAGAGGAGAGAGAGGAAAGTATATGCCTTCCAGACAATAAACTGAAACATGTTCTAGACTTAGTGAAGATACAACTGATGACTATGGAATTTTTTTCCCTACAGTGAGGTTTTTATGGATCTATGCATTTTTTTACAGTCAAATATGGCTTTTATGCATATTAATTAGCTGTAATTGCTTTAATTAATTTTGGATATGCAGTGATTCATTAGAAGATAAACAAATTTAACTTGGACAGCTTATTAATGATCCCACGGAAATCAGATATACTTTCTCCTGTTGCTTGCTTTCCCAGGGGAAATCAGTATCTCATTGCTACTAAATTTATTTAGAATACTTAATACTTTATTGGAGTCTTCACAGTTCCTATGATTTGATTCTTGAGCAAAAGGTAAATCACTCATAACTACAAGTACTTCTTTTTCTACCAGACTTGTATTTGTGAATTTTGGTTTTTTTTCCAGTTTCTAGGGCTCAGACCAGTGTTTTGAACTTTGGCATATGAATTTTGAAATCCTCTCCTTCCATTAGTGTGATGTGTTCCTTCTTTTCCTTCTCCTGACTTTAAAAACGGTGCTCCACTAATTGGTTTCCTACTTCAAATGAATTAAATAAGTGACTTTTTTTGTCATATCTCTGAATCTAGTAGCTAATTTCATCTTTTTCTTTTCTTTATACTACATGTAATTATATTTAAGCTACAGCTAGTTTTCTTCCTGCTTATAGGTGGCATGAATCAAGGTAGCAAAGATGATAAAATTGCTTCAGATGTTTTCTCTTTATTAAGAATTTAATCTGAAAACCATTTCCCTCTGGCTTTCAAACACCTGTTGTCATAATTTGCATAATTCAGTAGACCACTGCAGATTTGTGTAATAACACTGCACTTTTACATAACTGTAGAAATTTTCAAATAAGAGTTGACAAATATTTATATCTAGTCAACAAGTTGACTGTGACATCTTGTAAGCCGCCTTCATCCTTTTGTTGTGTCTCTATATGATCATGCTGAGCTGTTTTTTTCCTTGGTATTTCTAAGATACTGGAATATCAAGCCAGCAAAAATAAGAGATGAATGATACCTATTATTGTTTTATTGGCTTTGAAGCACTCTGCATTTCTATTCCTCTTCATGGAAAAGGTCACTTTAATCAGTAGTGAATACTTCAGACTTGATAGCATAAAATAATCTTAATAGGTTATTTGAATAGTAATTTGGTTCAGATGAAACTCCCTTAATTGGAAGAACATGCCTTTGCAGCAAACTGCAGCATATACTGGAGAGCTCCAAGAAGAGAGCCCTGTTTTCTAGTCTGACAATCAAGAACTGATTGACAGAACTAGGATTGCTTCTTTTGAAGAATGATTAAAGAAATGCACGACAGCACTCCTTAAACACATACAAGGGTATTGCAAAAGAGAAGAGAATGTAGTATTCAGATGATCAAAGAGATGAGAAGTAAATTTCAGCAAGAAAGATTCAGATTTAACAGTATGAAAATATTCCTAGCAGTCATGATAATGTGAAGCACGGGGATAGCCTGCCTAAGAATGCTATGGGAATTTCAATACTGAAGGTGTTAAAAACAGAACTAGTGTCTGACAAGTATGACCTAGGTTTAAGACAGGACATGGTCCTCTTCTGAAGCAAGAGATGGATTACTTGATCTCTTAAGGACCCTTCCTCTTTTTTTTTTTTTTTTTTTGGAAGCTTAAAAAAGAAGTCTGAAGCTTTTAGTCTTATTGCTGACAATAACAAAATTCTGATTCTACCTGCCAATTTTTTTTTTTAATTGAACCTAAAATCTGCGATGCCTTCTGAAAAAGTCCTTAAGTGAGATTCAATTTTAGGTTAGTTGCCTAGCTTTTAGTTAGCTAAGATGGCCATCCATGCACCTGCTATAGTTTATAGTGAGAGATGTCACTAGAGGACTTATCCTATATCCAGTGTTACTTAAAAAGATGAGCATCACTTTTCAGACAATATAAATGTTTTCAGGCAGAAACTTGTTTCCTATGTATAAAGTTCATTGAACTCGTTTCATAACTTCTGAGAAAGTGTACTGAAAAGTCATGCAAGTGTCATACAAGTCATACACAGTCTTCAATACCACTCAGTACTTTGGTATATGTCTCCACTTCTCATTACATGAAAAAAGTAAATGTATAAATCTGACTTTTTTTCATAATTGTTACATTCTCATTCACTGTGAAATAAAGTCAGGATCATACAATTTTTTATGGAATCTAATCACAGAATGTTGTTTTCCTAAGTATGAAACTGGTACTGACAGATACTCAGCTCCCCTAAGAGAGTAGGCTTTGCTGGGACTGATGAGGCTTTCTAGTTCTGTCTGAGTTAAGCTCTCTTTAAAATACTGCCACTGATGTCCCACCCTCTATAAGAAGGATTTGTCTCTGGTACAGCTATTTTCAAAGCAAGTATTTGTTGCTCTGGCTGTTCAATGAGGAAAGCATATATGGCTCTCCAGTTGATACCTTTGTGGTAATAAATCCAGTGGGGCTGTGATGGAGGATCAGAAAACACAGCCTCTGTAGAGCAGTATGATTGGATCCTTATGAGAAGGACAGAGTTCCGCTCATATCTCAAGCTGCGATTCCTTAAACTTTTTTCCAGAGTTGTTCCTCCCTCTCTAAGTGCAAAAGAAGAGTTATTTGAAGAGCATTTATCTCCTTTAGTGCAAGTTTGTATTTTTGAGAGGCATGCTGGAATTGTTCCTTCCCACTGTCCAGGCATGGTTTGTATCTTTGGATAGTCAAGCATCAAATATAATCAACTAAACCAATAATTTCTATGTGTTGATGGAGAATTTCACTTAGATCTTAAAGCCAGATGAATGACTTCTTTAGTGTTTCCAGATTTTACCAGCATCTCACACTCATACCTATATTTCTTGTTCAGTCTGAATTCACAGTGAAGTCAAAGGGGATTTAATAAATCAGTTCTTTTCCTGGGAGGAAAAAATATCACTAGTTAATAAGATTCAGTATATTAGTATTGCCGGAAAGCTCAGGGGATTTTTTTCTTGACTAGAAATTAGTAACAGTGAAGAACAACTTTAAGAAAAGTGGCATATATAGTGGAAGGTAATAAATATACCTTAAAATTCATTGCCCGTGAACAGACAGCTCTGAAATGCAGTAAGAAAGTGTTTCTGTGCAGAAAGGCATCTGACACAACTCTTGTTTTTAGTGCTGGACAATAAGAAATTATACTGGAGAAAAAAAAAAATACTCGGAAGGAAACCGGAATTTAGTACATTAGTCTTCCTAAGCATCATTGCATATGTTACGAATAAAAAAGTGCAGACCTCATATCTAAAAAACTCTCTGAAATAATTAACTTACAGGGAATGAATGCTGTCTTTTCTGTTCTTCTCAAAATAATCTGATTTTATAGCCATCTAGCAATATCTTCTAATTGGAGTAAAAAAATATATAGTAGATGTACTGCAATATTAACACAGGGTTTCATCCGTTGAACTTAACCCTTTGTTCTCCATAGCTACAGTGGGATCTCACTGCTAACTGGGCAAGACCAGCTTCTCTTCCAAGGACCTGTCGGATTTTCTCTTTAAGCCTATGGCTCCCTAGGGTGGACCTCAGGCTTTTTTAGGAAATGGGATTGGATTTCTGGCCAGGTTTTTCAATAGTTACTGTTCTTCAGAATCGAAGCAGCTGGCTGTGTGTGCAGTGGGGAAGAGCTAAGTACTTGTACACATGGTTGTTCTGATAGTTCCTGTGATATAAAAGGCATGGCTGTATCTACTCCACTGAATGAAAGAGGGCCACAGATTAAACCCTAGCTGCAAAATCACATGAATTGACTGGAGCATGTCTGCAGAACTTAAGGCTAGCTCTTTCTGTAGTGGATTAGTTTTGGAGGGAGGTGGCTGAAGCAGTCCAGGACAAAGCTGGTGAGTGTGCTAGCAGTTGAGCAGTGTGGATAATCATAGGCTAGTTTTTAAATATGCTCCTTAAGCCTCTTTTCTGTGTCAGGATACTTGTGTCCTATATCTACTGGGAAGAAAACAGAAGAAAACAAAACAATGTTTTGTTCCCCAGTAAAACCCACTCTTTAGCTGAACTGTTAGAATGGCCCTGCTTTCATTTCATCCTGTGTCAAATGTTTTTTCTCCAAAAAGGTGCAGTGCATGGTTTGGGAGGTCACATGGTCTAGAAACCATCCTTAAAAAGCAGTCTGGATGCATCTTTGTGGTTCTGAAGGTTAAGAAAATTTTACAGCACGGGCCACATTTGTTGGTGTGAATCCCAAAGAACAGTTCAGGGCAAATTTAATTTGCTAGTATGAAGCATATATAATAGCATGCATCAGAGTCTGTGAAGGTCCTTTTCCACTAGAAGGCTCTTTGCCATGCCCAGCTGCTGGTCATTTCCAATTGCTGAGGTGCCACAACCCCATTTTCTACCACAGTTAAGTGTGTGTGTGTGAGGACTCCCCTAATTCACTTCAGGCAAAAACATTTAAACTGCATAAACTAACCTTTCTGACTTTATAAGCAGTGAATTAGGGAACCAAAGGGGAGGCGATATGCTGTCTTATAGTGCTTTATGATTTTAAATCTGTCGTCTTTGCCCAAGACTCTTTTGTTAATTCTTTTTCACTCTGAGGTATCACTAGGCTGTGTGTAGAGCAATACTGTAATTGTTTCCATAGTAACAAAGACTTCAAAAGATGGAATGAGCTGTAGAATTAAAAAAAAAATAAAAAATCAAAAATCCAGGTATAAACAAAATAAAAATGAGTGGCAGAGACACAATGTCTGATGTCAAAATCTAAAGGTTTTGTGGCTCCTTTTTTGCAGTGACCCAGGCTAATGTGAGAGTGATGCTATGCGTTCATCTCAAATTCAGTAAATGTGCTCTTCCTAGCAGTCCATATTACTCTAGCATCTGTACTGACCAACTCTTTCCCTCTACTCTGGCTCTGTTTCTTTACTACTTAAACACATATGTTGGGTCAGATCCTTAGCTAGAGCTGTCAGCTTGGGTGTCATCCTTCCAGAGCTGCCCCCAAAAGCAGTATAATCCAAATGAGAGACATGCTGGACAAATGGGTTCTGCTTGTAGCAAAGATAGTAATTTACACCAGCTAAGAATTACTTGGTCTGATCTCTAACCAGCTGCATACTCCTGTTTGTTTTTCAAACTAGCACAGGAATGGTTATCAGGAGGCCCATGTTTTGTTTTTGAATCTGCTACTGACAAATGACATGACGTTTTATGTTACACACCTGTTTGTGCCTTGGCTTCCTTACATGTACAAAAGGAACTGGAATGCTTTTCCATTGTATACTGGTTTTGAGAGGATGATGTTACAAGATGAGCAGTGTTGGCAATCTTTTTTGTTCAAGTCTGCTTTGCATCAAAAATACGTATAGTTAGCAGCAATATGCCTGATGCCTAAATATTGTAACATTCTGCAGTGTTGGTATTTTTTTTTTTTAGTTTTGTGAACTTTCCTACTTGTTTTGAAATATTTCAGAAGACATGCTTAGCATTTTGCCTAAACTTGGTGCTAGAAATATCTAAACTAAGGAGCATTCTGTCTACGTAATACGTGTCAGAACGTTACTGAAAATGATTTTTGGCTGTGTCGGAGTGCAGTGCTGTCTGAAATGAGGAGAGGCTATTTAAAATATAATGTACTACATGTCAATGGATGTTTTCTATTTGTGGGCCCAGAATCCGTCAGAGAGTATTGCAGCCCCACACGAGGGAGTGAATGTTCTTGTGCCAGGAATCCAGCCACATTTCTAAGGAAATGAACTGGGGAAGGTTTGGCCCACTATTTCTGGAAATTGTTCCAGCAGTCAACCCATCAGTCAGCTTCAGCAGCTGTGGTAACTCTTGCATTTGAAAGCTCCGTGGACTCTCCAGCTGAGACCTCCCAGGCACATACGTTCATATCTCAGTGTCAAAATGTAATTTGTTTTGGCTAAACAGCCTCTAAATCTTTTCTTCCTCCAGATGGTAGCATTTGTGTAATTAAGCATTTGGCAATGTTGGCATAAGTAACCATGCCCCTTTTGGAGTGCTTTCAAAACAAATACACAGTAAATGTGGATAGGGTAATCCAGAGTCATTGTTCTTCTGGGAAAGGGTAGGTTTGTTTTTTTTTGTTGTTGTTGTTTGTTTGCTCCTTTAAATGTGTAAAAACCCAGCCTTGAGTGGTAGTTTCAGTCAAGCCTGGCATTGGTGTTCATGAAGGATGCTAACATTGTCTGTCTTCTATGCAGGGATGGAAACCTGAGGGGCAAAGGGAAAGATGATAATAAGAGCACTGGGGGTGAGAAAGTTGTATGTAAATTTAACGTGGCTAATCCAGCTCTGCAGTGATCACCCTGCCAAGGCTGGGGGATTGGGTTAGATTTGTGGACTTGTCACACAAGGCTGTGTTAGGCTGTGTGCAGAGGGAGTGAAACACAACTGATAAGAGGCTTTTCTCATACACCCAAGGGCTAGCATTTCATGCACATTGGTATAAATGACAGCAAGTAAAAAGAAGTGACTGGGAGACCTCCGAGTTGTATTACTTGAAGCACAGTTTCATCAAAATAAAGTTGGAGTCAGGTCTTCACGGATGCCAAAGGAAAGAATAGTCAGATGACAGGTACCTTATGGATTTAATGAACTCTGAAATATAGGTAAAGTTGTTGACACTGGATGCCCCATATATCTCAGCCCACACTAGACAGCCAGTTATTTCCTATGTCTCTTAAAATGAGAAAACTGTACAATATCAAGGCCTTCAGTGTAATGACTGTTGGCATGTTGCAACTTCCAAATAACCATTACTGTAATTTAGTTATTAGATTATTTTAAATGTATTCTGAGATGGGTTGTCTGGCTAGGATAAACTTAGATGTCTTACAAACCAGAACCCACACTGACTTTAAATATATTTTGTAGGTTGTCCTTGGAAGGGGGGAGGGCCAGGAGGAAGGCATCAACATAAATACTGGGAGGGAAAAATTTGATAACTGAGTTTTACAGATCATTCAGCTTCACAGATCTTTAAGTACTGGCAATCTCTAAGGAATGTTACTCACCTTTTCTTAATCAGGAACATCAAGGGGTTTCTTTGGGGAAAAATTTTTCATGCTACAGTTTTCTGTCCTTTATCTGCATAGAGCCCCAATTCCTGATGTCTAGTTTGGACTGCAAAGCTCTTTTTTTCATCACACCACTAACTAGTTCACAGTATTGTACACAGCAGTGCTTTGTTTTTTTGTGAGTGTGTTTTTGGCCACTGATAATATATATATATATATTTTTTTTTTTTTTTACTTACATCAGAACTCAACGACTTCACTCCCTAACAAGCCTCCTTTAGATCTGAAGGCCTCACACCTGCCCTTGCAGAAATGAGTTTCAGAGGCTTACATGGAATCTGAGCCTGCTAAATCTGACTCCATAACCACTCAAACTTCAGAAAAAACATTGAATTTTGTTTCATTTTTCTTTGAAGAGACGTAAGTCTGTCTGAGTTGAGCCCTAAGTGAATAGAGGAAACAACAAACAAACAAAACAATAAAACAGTAATTGCTGTGTCTTTTGACCCAATGAAATACCTGATCCCAGGAAAATTTTAATTTGTCTTCTTGGACAAAGATGGTTAGATAAACCAAAGATAGAAGGACAGTCTGAACTGAATCTGCAATGCTTTTCAGTCTCATTTTTCATCTTAATTAACTTATTAAAGACACATGAACCTCATGAATTTTCTCCCACACAAAATGGTAAAAGGGTCAATGAGACAACCTCTAGCTTTGAAGTTTGTGAAGGAGACAATATCCTTGAAGGACTGGATAAATTAATTTACTTTTAGCTATTTTTTTCCATTACCCCTTCAGTTCTGTCCCTTTGTCGTGAGGGTTGTTACCTGCACAGCTCTCAGTCAAGGGCAGGAAGGCAGCTGTACACATCCTGTCCAGTTTCTCCTCCTGCCCATGGGGTTTTATTTTGTAGGAGGAGAGCTTTGAGAGGAATATACAGTGTGGTTGACATAACTCATAGTCTGTTTGACACTGAGTTTGATATGTAAAGTATAAAAGCCATTTGCAGGAAATAATGGCAGTTTCTGCATTTCTGGTTAGTGAAAACAATTAACTTTGTATCTTTGAACGTATCATTAGCTGGCTCTCATTTTAAAGGGCTAAATATTGTGAATGTTTACAGGGTCTATTTGCGGATCAACCATTAACCTCAGTGCTTGTGCCTGCTTTGAGAAAACATCCCATTATGTCATCCTACAGTGAAATAAACAAGAGTGCACCAAATCTTTGATGCATTATGTAGCACAAGGAGTATTTTTCCTTGACAGTTATAATCTCCGTGCGCTGTCTGGAATGCCTGAGAGGATTGCCTTGCTGTTAGCGCACATGGACAGCAATGCCACTATAGCTCTTGGAAATAAAAAACACGTCACTAGGCAGAACAAAAAACAAGGCAAATTTTTTTCTTCCTGGCTCTCCTGGATAGTCTGTGATATTTTACAAAATTCCTATCATTATGGTATTCTGGTGGATGGCCTATCGCTGCGATCCCCTCATTGCTGTATGTCTGTGGGAAAGGCAGTGGTAAAGTGAGATGAGATTTGCCTTGTGTTGCTTATGAGGAAGATGCTGCAGATCGTACTGGTCACACATTTGTTTTTCTGCAGGCGGGCATCTATAAAGAATAACTGTTCTCTTTCATAGTGTTATAATGGGAGTTGCACAGCCATAACGATATTGCTCCAAGGATCTTGTCCAACATAGTCTTAGAGGATGCTGCAGTGGGGAGGATCAGGTCCTTGCACTTAAGAGTTCTCTCTGCTGTTATCCTCCTCTTACAGCTGTGTGACTTCAAAAGAATAATTTCCACACTTCTACATTTGTGACTGCCTAATTTAAAAGAGCTGTCTAACACATTAATCTTCAAAATTGAGGATATTTTATAATACCCCAAATTATAGTGCACCCAGCGCCTGATCCCCCTCCTGTTAATGAGGTTCATGATTACCTTGGCAGGGATTCCCACCAGGTTCTCTGTCTTTGTTCTGCTTTCTGGCATTGACGGATTCTATTTTGAAGAGCTGCACCAAGAGAACTGTTAATGCTGCCCTGCTTCCTTTGCTTTATTTTCTTCTGAACTCCGGCCAGTGCTACAACTCCATCCTTAAACTCTTCTTGCCCCCAAATGCATTTCATAAACGAACTACAGACCTTATGATTCGTTCTTGCCCATTTTTTTTTCAGTTATTTTTTATTTTGAAGGCAGTAACAGGGGTGTGGCAGTTGGAGATACTTCTCAAATGACCTTGTGTTACACTAACCAGCTGACATTTATTTTGTGATCTGTGATGACTTTATCGCCTGTATTTCCGAGAAGATTGCATTGTCACAAATTGTGCCATCAGGTTTTTTCTCTCCCAGCCTCAAGAGTTGGGTAAGGTTGGAAGAAGAATGCAGAGGAAGGGGATTGTCTTGGAGAGCAAACCCTCAGGCAGTGTTCAAGGAGCAGATGGATTGATTGTTGCTCTCTTGAGGTTTGGTCCTAAATATTTGTCTGCTTTAGAGCTACCTCTTTCAAAACTCCCATCCAAGCCAGAAAGGCAAGAATGCAAATCTGCTTGAATTTTGTACTGGGTTCATTTCTGCTGTGGGGGATGGGTTATGCTCCTTTGAAGAATTTGTCTTTCTCACTTCAAATCATTGATGTTGGTTATTTCTATTGCTGATAGTCAGGCCTTTTGTGAGGCTTATCAGTCTTCTATGTGCTCTTTAATTATTGTATATGACATTTTTCTATTTGGGAAGCATGAACTTTAATACCAAAAGGCTGATGCTGCATTTGTTATCCATGGTGTGTCTATGAAATGGAACTGAGAGCAAAAAGCTGAGAATTAAGTGATTCTGTGACTTTCCTTGTTCCTTGGTCATTTGCTTTCTGAAATGATAAGCAATTTGGGGCAAAAAGCCCAGCATGTTCAGGTGGAAGTTTAAAATCAAAGACTTGTAATTTTTATAGCAATAAATAAACCTTTGTGAGAAAAGCTTGCTCCCCAGGAATCTGTCATGTCTCAGGCTATAAACCTCACCCAATCTTCTTGTATCTTGCAGAAAATATATATTACAGTGACTCAGGTGTACTACATTGGTCCAAACATCTGCGTACACTGTGTTCCATAGCAAATGTGAGAATACTGGAGAAAAAAAGGTAGCTTTTATGTAGTTTTGGGGACCTATTCTGCCCTTAGATACTTCCTTTTACCTGCCTCCCATCTAGCTTCATTGGAAGCTGGATGAACATGTGTGAGAGTAAAATTGTACATTCTGGTCTGTATTCGTCAAACTCAGTTACTAAATTAAACTTCTAAATTCACACTTGCACATTTCTTACATAAAGACCCTGCTACATAAGGATGCTGATAATTCTCTCTTTCCTATTTACTACTTCAGTATGTTGGGCCGCTAAACTTGTAGTTTAACAACTACAGAAAGATCAGATCGTGAGCTAGCAGCAGGGCTGTACAGCAGCTCCAGCCCCTCTAAGATTATTGTGATGTTCTTGATGTCTCCCAGGAGCAGAATTGCATTTATGGACTTGTCTGCAGTTCAAGCTGTGAGGCTACAAATATTTCAGTTCAGATGTCCCTAGGCTTGTCTCTGGATGTCATCTTCCCCTTTGCAGGGGTTTGGTCTACTTTAGCGATGTGTAACCTGATGGAGGCTGTTGTGGGGAGGAAGGGGAGAGCCCTATCCAAGCAAAAGATGTCAGTTGCCTACTCTCTGGGAGCTATTTAAAGACAGTTCTGATCTTTATTCTCCTGTTTAAGTCCTTTCTGTTTTAACCCACTTCCTGCCCTCTCTTTCCCACAAAATATTGCAGATGGACAACGCTACAGCTATTGATTCCTTTGTGCTCGTGTTAATGACACAGCTCCTTCCTCAGGTGACTCCGTATTACAGTTGTTAATCAAATGTCATGGCCTATGAGCATACGGTCTCCCTTCGTTGCCAGGAAGCATTAATTGGCAGCAAGGTACCAGTAGTACACCCTAGAGAGAAATTTTTCTTAGAAGTGAAAATGCCGTTCTCCCCTTCCGTGATAAGAATCACTGGAGTGCATATGTGCAACTGTATAAAGCCTTTCCTTACAGCAGCCATCCCATTTGTAATCCTTTCTTGGCTATAATGCTACAGGAACTTGGATTGCAATGTACCATTTTTAGGACTTATCACAGCAGACAGCTGGGTTTTTACATTACAAAATAGCCACCACTACGGCAGTGGCTTAGATGGCACTGAGGTACTGTCTATAATATATGATCTCGAGCAATGTCTAGTAGCTAGAATAAAAATCAATTTGACATCTCAAAAGACTAAATGCAGCTGAACAAGCTTGTTAAAATGGGCTATAACAAGTGAAGCATGCTGCGGAACCAGGAAAAGAGAAAATACATTTGCTCTCAGGCAGGCTTAATTACCTGGGTTACAGATTACCGCTAGGTTTTAGAGGGTAATGTCACAACTAAAGCAGCGGTAGTTCTGCAAAATGGGGTGCTTAGGGTGTGTCTCTTTCTGAGAGTTAATCTCTGTTGCTCCATTAGCTGTATCCCAAGCCAGAAAATGACCATACAATCTCATATTCAGTACTTGACCAGTGTGCAATTTATTATTTATTCACTGTTAGTAGTAGCTTGGGTGAACAATTTTTGTATATTTTGGGGGTGACCGTTTGCACAAATATTTTGTATATCAAATTGACGCAGATGTAAGTTCTCTCCTTGAGATGACTTGCTTTATTCCTGCTCGGTGTTAGCTATGCTGTTAAAGAAAGTGGCTGGTCTTTCTTATTTAAATAAAAAGGTTAAATAGTTAGGGCCAAGAAATTCTCAAACAATTAGAACAGGAGACATTCTGTCTGAATCAGTCAAAGCAGAGAAGAATCTAAATCTCATACACCACAGGTGAACCTCCTAAACCCAAAATTGTTAGTCAAGCACTAATATAATCAAGTAATTTCTACCAGTTCAGAGAGGGACACAGATTGTGATCTGTTGGCCATGATGGGGGATTGCACTTAGCCTTTTCTGCTTTGGGCAGGACTGGGCCTTGGAGCACCATCTCTGATATTCAGGGAGAGTCGCGCATCTACAGGGAGCCTGATGTTGGAGTGGGTAGATCTGGTTCACTTAGACATATGGTGGCCCAGGTTTTGTTCTCACGAAGACTAAATCTCGGAACCTTACTGCTCTTCCAAAATCAAAGTACTGCCCCTCCCCTCAGGCTAACCTCCAAAACAAATTTGCTCAAGGACTTCCCATTTGCTCTTGTAGCTAGCGCAACTCGCAAGCAGCATCACTTCCCTTGTGCAATGCGGCAGCAGTTGCTGGAAGTGGTGAAGAGGAGCTCAGCAGGGTTAGTGCCAACCTGCTGTTGCAGGCTCTTGGTTAAGGTACACAAACCAAGGGGAAGGTTGCTAAGACAAAAATAAACTGGTTCAACAACTTTGGGGAAACTGCAGTGGGAGCTCAGGGAGGAAGGGTTGGTGGGAGGATTTATTGCAGAAGCGCAGTCAGAAGTAGGTCCTGTGAGAAGGGGCGACTTTGGAGGTAGCACAAGTTGAACGGCCTTAACTGAGAAAGAGATAGGTACTATAGAGGGGAGTGATGATTCCCAATAAACTTGAGAAGTCCAGAATTTGGTTAGAAGAGGTAGCATGTGCATGTACTGGGTGCCATGCCAGATATTTATTACTGAAAAATTGATACACATCCTTGTTTAGGGGGGCGTAGAATTGCCTAAATTAGAGGATGGTTTTCTGGAACCCACACTGAATTTATTACTATGTTGAGTTCAGCTTGCTAAGCTCACAACTCCTGGAAGATGTTTGTTGTGCATCGAATATGATCTAGGATACAGGGTTGGAACTGGGGACAGGGTGAATTTGAATTGGAGATTAATGTAGATTTCTGTAAAACAAAAGTCTGGAACGTTACACAGCTGCAGCTGCAGACAGCTGCAGTGGACCACAGAATGAAAAGTCCATTCTCTGCAGGAAACAATCAAATTCCAGTGGGACCTGATTGAAAGCCCATTGAGATAAACATGAGCCTTGTTATCAGTTCCCATATGCTTTGGATCAAGCTCTTAATTCCTTGGCATATCTCTCTAATCAGATTTTTTAATAGTTTTAAGTTGTGCTGAACTCAGAGTTTACATTTGATGCAGGGTGGCAACTGTTTGTCAGTATTGCTTTTCTTCATATGCAAATAGGCCTCATTTGTAAGATGTTCATCTCTGGAAGTTTTATCCAGCTGTCTTCAAATGTAGACATTTCTTCTAAACTTCTTCTGCGTGTGTAGCTAGAGAATACAAATCTGGAGAGTGAGAAAGAGATATCTTAAAATGTATTTTCTCACTCATAAGGCTGCATAATTCCTATTCACAGACCAAGCTCATGCATAAGTACAACTTCTGTCAACATACTAATGCACTCAGTGTGGGACTTCTTTTCTTCTTTTCTCAGTTTTTGTTGGTGTTTTGCATATTGTTTTTTTGCCCTTGGAGAATCAAGTGAATATAAGGTTTAAAAAAAAAGGGGGGGGGGNGGCAGCAAAAATTCACAGGATAACAAAAGGAGATTTTAAGTTACAGTTTTAACATGTTTTGTCCATCCTTTGTTCATTGGGAAGAGCAAATAGAGCGAAAAGGGTTACTGCTGGCATAAACATTTCTTTAATTTCTGGTTTGGGTTCCTTCCAGTCCTCTAATGGTCCTACTCCAAACCCCACTGAAATCAGCTGTACTCCCTTATCATCTTCAGTTCATGTTTTAGACCTGATAAGCCTATAGCTACGAAGGAAGGCAGGATACCTGGTGATGGAGAGTTTTTTCTTTCTCGAAGGGCAAGGAGGACCTTAAGTCATTTGTAATAGATGAGTCAGGGTTACCTGCTGTGGCTCCATGCTCCCTTAGAGGTGGTCCATGCAGCAAGGTCTACATGTGGGCAATTGCAAGTGCCTGTGACCAGCCCGCAGCTCCCAGCAGCAATGGAGGAAGTCCAAATGTTTGGTGTGATGTGAGCATTTTGCTGGTTTGCCAAGAACAAGTGCTGCAGGTGGAAACTGGAATAGGAGGTTGCCTGTCCACTTGTCTGTCTTTGGTCTGAGAGGAAGGAATGAGTTAAACATGGCTCTGACTTTCACATCTTCCTCCTTTTACCTCATTAGTATAGCAGCTATGATTTAGAGTGGGATTTTCCAGTGAGAACTATATATAATACACTTAATCACACCTGATTCACAGTAAGTCCAGTAGTTTCAGGGCACACTGTACAGCTGATACTATGCTTGTATGACAAATCCAGGCAAAACTTCCAGGCTCCTGGAGGACAAGTGATTGTTCAGGGTGTACACAGTAAGCCCAGTATATTCTGCAGGCACCTGTCTGATTGTATGTGTCCTGGACAGCTGGTCTCCAAAGGTGCCTTAAAAACCCTGAGGGTCTCCAGTGAACAGCAGTCCAGTCAGATTTACAGAGATGGGACATTTAGGGCTGATGGTCATCATGTAAAAACCTGCATCGTTACATCCTATCCTCACAAAATATGAGTGAACTGAGAGACACCAGGGTGAGCAATCACATGGTTATGGGGTGGGAAGAGCAAGGACAGTGGTGCTGGCTAGTGGTGCTGACAAGTCTGAAGTGTGGGTGGTGTAGGATGGAGCATCTGGGTGGTGGGTTAGGTGATGCTTGGGATGCTGCGGTTCAAGGTACATTCACTCATCTCTGTTAACTACAGCTCAATCAGAGGAAAAAAACAAGAAGTGTTTATCTCTGTGAGGGGGGGAAGGCCATAAAATGTTAGACTTGATTCATCATAGCCATTGCATTCAGGTGGTCCTGTCAATATGGCCATATTTGTAAGTCCTGTAAGTGAAGTGCAGAAGTACTTCCATATTGCCAATGTATCTCAATGGTAGGAATTGCTTTTAAACTTAACAGGGTAAATGCCTTTGTCTTCTATAACACGATTGCCCCAGATGATACTGACTGAAAAAATATATATAAAACCAAGGAGTGCTATAAACAAGGTAGTACATTTGCATGTTAGGTTACATTGCTGAAAGGACTTTTTTTTTTTTTTTTTGGTGAAAGGAAAGGTGTTGCAGAGTGGAATAAGGAAAATCAGAAAAAAAAGAAAAAAAATGAACGAGTGTGTGCTGCTTTTACCCTGAGGTCTGAAGAGAGGTGTTCTGAAATTTTCAACAAGAGTTTTGTTACCAGAAAAGTCAGTCTTATCCAAATAGTTGCAAATTTTATTTTGGTATGTTATAGACCACTAAGTTTTGCTTTTTCAATATTCTATACTGTATCTTTGTAGTAAGTGAGCTGCTACTTAGAACATTTATATATTTCCTGTTCGAGCTGCAAAGTTAGATAAAGCTTCAATATTTAGCTCAAAATACTCTAACTATTTAGTGATGGCTGTAGAGCAAAATAAGCTCACCTGATACAGGTATCTTGAAATAGAGTAGAATGAAGTGATGATGCAGATGTAACATTCCCAAGTGAGAACTCTCCAACATTACATTTTGGAGAATCCAATTTTATAGAAAATTCACGGCAGGAAAAAGAAAAAAAAAAAACCACCTTTGCCTTTGTTCTTCTTTAGAATAAAATGAAATTCTGTAAATTTCACGTTTTCAGGGCTATGATGCTATGCATTCATTCTCGTTGTGCCATAATGCTGTCTTTACAAAGTAGTAGGAAGACAGTCATATCCTAAACCTGAAGAACTCGCTTATAACTCTCCTGTGCTTATAACCAGCAGCACAAAAACTACCTCTGTGGGCCTTACATCCTGGGAAAGTTACTGAATGAAACACATTCACTGGCCTTGTGTCAGGGATTTTGGTGAGAATTTTTTTAAATGAGCCTGATCTTATGTGTCTTTGCCTCTTTCAAAATCACAAACACTCAAACATCCTTAGTTCCTCCTGATGTTGTATGGGGATATGCTTTAACTACTCCCTCCCCATCTATCTGTGGTCGTTAATAAAAAATATCATGTAATAATATGCCATATACATTTATTTAGCAATTGCTATTAAAAAATGCTGTAGTAAAGTTAATAGTACTGCAATTATATTACTATTAGCAGTAGTAACTGTAGTCACGATACATCTCTAACAGATCATGAATGACTTGGCTGGCATATCAGTAGGCTGGAGCTGATCAACTGCTGGTATTTACTTGTATCGTGCTCGCCAAATGCCTTATCTCTTAGAAGGTGGAGATGCCACAGTTGTTTACACAGACAGACGAAATTGCTTACTAATAAGCAGCAGATATTATTGCTAGGGTTTTGGGAACAAACCAGGCAGCCAGCAACGTTTTTGCCCTCTGTGCTCTTGCCCAGTGATGCAGGGCTGACCTGGCCTGCGCTGTTCGTGAAGCACACGCGAAACCAGATGTTACATGACCCAAACACAAGCCAAAACCCTTACCTTTTTCTGCGTTAACTAGAAATTTCCACAGCAGCTGTGTGCAGTGTTAGCCGGCACCAGCAGATGGGGTGGTTACAGTGCGTTTTCCGCCCGCTCTGCTCCCGCGCTATCTCCTTATTGATGGAGTGTGTTTTCCCCTGCAGAGCTCTGAAGCTTATTTTTCATTAGAAATCAGCTTTTTGTGGTTAATGGTGTTATTGCATATTGCCTGGCTTAATTCAGAGATCGCTGCTGATGTGCGAGTGTTTGAGGCAGTGTTTTTCAGGGCGGTATCCCAAGGGCTGCATCCTAACGGTGTTTTGTGAAACAGCGTAGAGTGACCCATAGCAATACCAGTAACAAAAAGACCTCATTTCTGGTTTAGTGAGCTAGGTAGTGTTCATAGCCAGTTCCCCACCATTCCTCCTGTTTATAAGCCTGAGATATGTAGCGGCCTTAAAATGTTAGTAGTTTTTGTGTGAGCAGATTTCAGAGAGAAGGCATTGACTCTAGATTAGCGAAAACATTTTTGTACAGCAACTTAGCAAACCTGTATTATTTGGCCTTGCAAAAAATTATGCTTTTTACATAGACACACACATACACAAACATCCTTTTTGTCCTCCTAATTAGATCATAAATTAAGGATCTGTTTTTTTTTTATATGCATAAGAAATCATATATATGTCAACCCCTTGTTGCAACTATGCATTGTTTTCAAAGTACCCTGTTATTTGGTGTAACAGAAGACAGTCTGTAGAACTCCAGTAGACTCAAAGCTCTTGTAGGAAGGAATGTGCTTTCACTTTTGTATTTATTTTTGGGAAGTTTGGGGAGTTTCTTCTAGCACTAGCATACTTCTAGCAGGAAAGTCAATAGCCAGAATGGTAACCTGGGGTACTGGAAAATGAAGTTGAAGTTCATTCTGCTTGATTGAGCGTGGAGCTTTTTTTGAACTTTTACCAGTTCAAGACAGGAGTTTTTACCTCCTGACTAACGATCCTATGGCATGCACAAAAATGTGTAAGCTAACTTCAGTGAAGTACCCACTTCTAATATAACCATTCTTGCCTATTTACAGTTGACTCAGTGTTGAAAAATCTCTGCAAAATAGCATAGAGAGGTATCCGTTTGTCAACATGCAAGTGAGAAAGAAGGGTTCCCTTCTCCAGCATGAGTTATTCTTCATATAAGCTTTTTACATCATCCATCTCCCCTTAAATGTCCCATACCTGAAAATTTGCAATTTGGGCATTTTGACAAAATTGTGACCAAAAAAATGCAGAAAGTGTGATTCAGTTCCCTCAGTTTCTTCTTGTGACAGTTTTCTATTAAAGCTTCTTGACTGAACTCTTATTATACCTCCCTACCGAGATCTCCTACATATATTGTCCCCTTTCATTATGAGGGGTGGACAAGGATGCAAGACAGGAAATTTTAGTCCACCTGCTAAGCTGAACCCATCAAAAGTATAGGAGCATGAAGCACTTGAAGAACAACTGCAGAAAGAGAATAACCACCTTGAAGGCGTTTCTGGGTTGAGCAGTGTCAGTTTTTCTCTCCAATTCAGTGGGAGCTACAGCTGTTCAATACAAATGGGAAAAAAAAAAGCTCGAAATAGCTTAAAGAGGATCCCATAGAAAGCAGAAATAAAAATCACATCCACTTTGAGGAAAAATGACTCCAGTTTTGCTTTTGAATCTGCAGCTTCTGTTTCAAACATGAGAAAGTGTTTGTATAGTTTCTAGCTTTTCTAAGTTTTGCAAATAATGTATTATCTATAATACTCGTTTGTCCTGTCTTTCAGTCTTGACAGCCACAGCAAAATTCCATTTGTATAATCTTGTGTGGATTAGTTAGTTTATTGGAATGTTTGATCAGAGGAGGATAATATATGCCTCCACCAAGACTATCAAATACCTTTGAAAAATCATTTCATTTGTTGATGATGGTTTGCAAAGACTAGAGAATACTTTTGTCATATGATGTGATCAAAATTGCGGCTGTTACAGACACAAATCTAAAACATGAAAACATTTTTTTTTTTTTTATAAAGGCCTCAGATGTTCATGGTCTAGGATTAATGTTCTATATGAAAACACTACAAAAATCTATTTGGAAACATGATACAGCTTACACCACTAAGCACCTTTTGAGTACAGCAGTGCTGTATGATGGGGATAAAGGACTGGGAATCAATTTACCATACAAAGTGGTTTTTCATCGTTCATTTTGTTTGGTTACTCTGAAAGGCAAACAGTTGTCATAGAAACAGTAAAATAAGAAATCCACTTGTTGGGACTGGATGATGTGCTTCCTTTGAAAATGCAAATAAAGGTTCACTGGATAGCTTTTTGTCAAGTATATATCCTGCCAGAACTTTTAGCTTGGAATAATATGCTTCTGGTTGTGCTTGTTTCATTTCAGTGGCTAATCCTTTCCATGCTGATTGGACTTTTACAGCATGCTGTTCTAGTTCCTGTGATTTCATATTGCAGCTTGTAATCTTGGACATTTCAGACCATGTCTTCCATCCTACATCCACACATAGGAGCTTTTGAAAATTTGCCTGGAAACAAACATGTCAGGACCTCTAAGGATTCATTTTCCAGCTAGGTTCTCATCTGCTTTATGAGAGTCATTGTGCAAATCAAAGGCACACCGACTGCAACTGGGCTTTGCAAGCTTGTGAGCTTTTAGTCCTCTGTCTGTTTAAACGGCTAACAGTTGCGTAGCTGCTGTTTCAAGTATCGCTAGTGATGGCACTGCTATCACTAGTCTTTGGCCCTGTCTGTGATGTTCTAGTATGCTATGAAATAAATGGCTTGGGATGCAAAAGTGTAAATTGCATCACTTACTCTAACACAAGACAAGAGCTGGGAGTGAGCCTGAAATTTGGACTGAGAAATGAAATTTTTCTAGCCTCTGGAAAGAGCAGAGCTAGAGGTACAACCTGACTGCAGTGATCACAGTAGTGCTGACACATCCAAACTTGCTTTAAAATAGCTCAGTTTCCAATACCAGTGTCATGGTTGGAGCTCAGTGCAATCTGATTTACTCTCCCTTTTTGTCAAGAGTTCTGTGCTTCCTTTGTCAGATTGTTACTGGTACTCAGGCCAACTAGCATGAAACAAATCAGACCTTCGCAAGACTTACTGAGGAAGCCAGTTCAAGCCTCTCAAAACACCTCAAAATATACTTTAGCCAGCCAATGCTGTGGTTACACATTGACTGTCAAATCACATTCTGAAGGAGTATAGGTGCTTTCTGGGAAAAGATTAATATGATAATGGCACCCTGAAAAACAGGGAATGCCAGAAAAGGTCATTGTAATAAAGGACAGTAGACTCAGGTCCCTAGTTCAGGAAATAGGGCTGATCCGGAATAATGTATGCAATCGTCTACATGTATTCTTCTGAAATGAAGCAGAAGCCAAGAAGCAGACTGCAAACACAAGCTCCCAGCTGTACCACAGCACACACATCATGCTTTTCAGGTTCGCTCAGCTCCTGTGACCTCCAGTCTTCTCACTGGTGATGGCTGATATATCCCCATATGGCATGATGCATTAGTATAATTCTAACATCCTTGTTTTTAAACATGTATTCATAAAATGTCCAGGAATGGTCTCCACAAGTTTCAAGCAATGAGGAAGAACTGACTAAAATTTTTTGAAAGCACATATCCGTTTTAGGACCTTCAGTGTTGTTTACCCCCTTCGGAACAATGCCAAAAGGTTCCTTCTTCCGTTCTGAAGAGTCAAAATTGAGTATCTAGTCATCTTTGAAAACCAAAGCCCTGTCTGTGGCCTGTATGCATGCTGGATGAATGCTGGGACATGAGAAAAACTTACCAGACTGAACAAGCAGTTTTGAATTGGTGAATTTAGGGCCACTTTTAAGACATTGACAGTAAAGTGTTTGACAGACATCTTGAAGAGAAAAGAGAGTTTCTGACTGAAAGAAGTCAATCAGGCTTTTATCGCTGATTTTAGGCACTCAAAATTTCACACTAAAATGTTCCTTAAACTATGGGAGCTGCATTTTAAAAAAAATAACATAAGCTTGTCATTTGAAAAGTAAAATATTTTACTTTCTTGCCAAGCTCTATTCCTGAGTCTTTTGCAGCATTATATATATCATATAGGCAGGAAAAGATAAGTAAATTTAGCAAGTCTGCTTAAAAAGCTATAATTCCTTGATATGTAGAGTAATAATAAAACCTTGAGAAAGTTTCATATTGCTATTTTATGCCCAATGACTAACATAAAGGAAATGATTACCATTCCTTTAACTTCGAGTAGAGAACCTCAGCAAAAGATATTCATTCATCCACTGTTACAAATGTAGGTGTCATGAAATGTACCTGAAAAGTGTCTTGCAGGAAATATTTGCATCATATTTTCAGCTTTTGCTTCATTTTTTCTTTAATTTTCCTGGAGCTTTATATTTTAGAGGCAAGTTTTAGTGATGTGGCTTCTTCATTTCAGACTGGAATGTGAAAATAGGTAAATAGAGAGGAAGGGATGGGTTTAAAGAGGATAAACAAACAAACAAAAAAACCCACAACTGTATGCTGTTTTCCAGCACCCAACTCTGTACCTTCTCGAATTGTAAAACCTTGTTTAAAATGTGCTTTTTTCATCTGCTGTTAGTCTCTACATAGCTGTGGTTCTTGATATGCTCTGGCCAAGTCTACAGGCAATACTTACATAATATTGTGAGAGCTATCCTCCTGAGACTTCTACCCCAAGCAAAACTACAACATTCTTAAAGACTGCTTAAGAAACTTGCTATGGAGAGGATTTCATGCCATCATTTTAGGTGAAGAAAACTGAAATACAAGTTGGAGAACCCTCTGCATTTTGAGGGTTTTCTTTTTAGTATTTAAAACTGTAAATCTTCCAAAGCTCACCTTTTACTGGAGCACCAATACATTTTCAGGAAAACTACCCCAAGTTATGCAGTGAAAATATTCCCCTGTTATCAGGGGTACAACGGAAATTGTAATGTTTCCTTTGAAAATAATTTGTTTCAGGTGTATCTGAGGATTAAAAATATGTATGTATGTATTATAAAAGCTGGAAAATAAAGATAATTCAATTGTTTACTATGCTTACAGCAGATGTATAAAATGACAGAGAACAGGCAGGTATAGACTCGCAGATAAAAAGGTACAGTGAGCCAGACAACAGTGAAACCATGTTGTTCCATATAAGTATCTGTCCTTTGGCATATTACTGATAAATTCTTTTATGTCTGTTTTCTGGGAGAACACAGAGACAAAATGCATGTGGTTGTTCTCCATTTAGGGAGTTTGTTTGTCTGGGAGTTTTTTTATTATTATTATTATTTATTTATTTATTTTGCATTTAAGAACTGCAAATATTTGCATTTGTAGAGTGCTTAGGGGAAGGGCAGTTGACAATTTTTAATCAAGAAACCACTTGCATAACTAAGGAACAATGGAGCAACTGAAGGGAGGCAACAACAGCTGGAGAAAAAGATTGATAGATTATTGAGAAGCCAAGGGTCTGTGAAAAAGAGATGTCTCTAGGCTACATAATTAACTTGGTATTCTATTTCTTTATGATGTGTGGGTTGTGGGTTAGTTCAGAGTCCAATGAAACTCATGCAATATTCTCTGAAGGCTGGAGAGGGAGACACACATGGCTTAAAACAAAGCTGGGCCATTATCTTTTTTTTTTTTTTTTTTCCTGGAAACAAATTTCTTTACTTGAATTTCCTGGAAACAGAGTCAATTGAAATAACTGTCTTTGTTCAAAGTTTTCATCACCTGTGTAAAACCCATATTTCCTGGGTTTGCTGGTTCCAAACAGTCCCATGATTTGGCAGATGTCACAGCTGCTCTTCATACTTGTCATGGCCTAGTGACCTGTAACAGCAAGAGGAGACCAAAAAATAATAATTAAGCTATTTCAAAATATTTAATTCTTTCATACAAGCTGAGACTGCTGTCCTTTATGCCCCTTTTCTCATGTTAATCATCACTTTAATGGGCTACTCTATGCTATGTTGAACATCTCCATGATGTAAGAAGAATTTTCCTTCAGTAATTATGGGGGAGGGGGAAGGTGGTTCCATCCAATTATCATTTTGGTGTTTCTTTCTCCTTTTCATTGAGCTAGAACAGAAAATTGCAAGAATAAAATGCTATATGAGAGATGTAGATAATTTTCGTCAGAAGTATCCAGTCTGGGGCTGTAGTGCTGGTCTGCACAGAGCTATAGGTGGATCTTATGCATATGCTCATTGTGGTTCTTTAACATTTAATTTTAATATTTTACAAATACTCTATCAAAGGTGATTTGGGGAATCTCTTATTTTTAAGCACTTTCCTCAGATTTCTAACAGCGAAAATGCCTTTAAGCTACACATAAAGCTGGAAAAGCACAAATGCACTGGTTGATCAAGGGAAATAGAATAAGAATAGTTTCTTATAAAGCCAGTGGGAATTATGTAGGCATATAAAAATGTGGGAGAATCCAAAATACGTAGCAACTCCTGAATACATTTCTGGGTATGAGAATATAGACTAAATTGTATTTGTGTTTGGAGAGAAGAACTTTTCACATCAATAGGATCACTAGAGTTACAAGCCTGTACAATGGTAAACATCAAAAGCTTTGGCTAAATTTAGTAGAGAGGACCCAATTGCTGTGTTGGGTGTGAAAATAATGTGCTATGTTATCACAGAGCTGGTGTAACACAGTGCAGAATAAGCCTGATAGATTTTACTCAAGTTCAATCCATTTCTCCATTAGAAATGGATCTAACATAAACCATCAGAAACAAAATGTCTCAAAAATCCCTCAAGCACAGACTGTTCAAGGTAGCAGTTCCTTACTAGAAAATGTGCAATTCTTTCCTTCCCAAACAAATACAAGCTATCAACAGAGTTGGTACATTTAACAGTAGATCTTCCAGGTGAAGATTTCACTTCGAGGAAAGCCCAGTTTTACCAGGCACCACTGGGATTCAAGTGCTTGTTAACAGCACCTCAGCTGCACCAGCTGTCATTTGGTCACTGGCAATCTGATAAATACTCCCCTGCACAAGCAGGTGTGACTTTTGTGTTAGACTTCAGCTGTACCAGGTAATACATCAAATGTGTGTTTCTCCCCAGCCTGGAGACACTCTTCTGTTATCATCCCCTTGTTGGAAGCCATCTGTAGCTAATCATTCTCCCTGACCCCTGAAAAAAAAAGAAAAAAAAAGGGGGCGGGGGAAGATAAAAGTGGTAGTATCTTCTGTTCAGAAAAAGCAGTTACACTGGCAGCATTCCAGTGACATTAATCAAAGAAATGTAGTCTGATGGAGGAAGGTGGTAGGAGCTCTGAATGAGGCCATTTGGTTAAAAGGGAAAATGTTTTCTGAGTGTGAAGTAAACAGCTGGTAGTAATAACTCTAAGTTTGGGCAAAGCTGAATAAAGTAAAATCCAAATGTGTAGGGAGGGTAAGGAGTCCATTTACCTGCGTATATACACAGTTTTGGGTGTGTTGTTGTTGTTGTTGTTTTGATACCTCATATTTCTATCTACCTAACTTGACTATTAAAATTTCAAAAATAGAGAAATGCTGTGAGTATTTATTGGCCTCTGTTTCAGCAAAACTGGCTCAGTTTTAGATACAAGCTAGTTAGATACAGTTATAGATACAGTTAGATACAAGCTAAACTTGTATCACTCTGTGTGGGGGACAGTACTGGTTGTAAATGAGAACACAGTAAAACCAAATGACAAAATAAGCAATACAGCACAGCTGGTGTTGGTCGTGAAGGAAAGAATGAAATGGGAGGAAGCAGCTGTGTAGCCTTTCTTGTTTCCTTTTCTCCGGTGTCTTGTCAGTCTCTTTCCATGGTGGAACCTGCCAGCTCAAGGATATCTCTGTAGCTGTGTTACCTGCTTGCTCACAAGGTATCTTTGCAAAATTATTTTAAATGGTCAGCAGCTGTCCTTGAAAAGTTAAGTGCTTTTGTTCTGATGAAACTTTTCTGCACTGTTGTGTATAGAAATGGGGTACAGATGGTACTTGTTCCTTTATCTGAGATCTCCTAATATCGTAATATTTAAGAGTGATACACAGATATACATCTCCTTCCTTTCTTCCTGTTTACTCCTCCACATGTGTGCTGGAAGTAGAATTACAAAAGGTCCTTACACAGGCCATAGAAGGCAAAGGACGAGCGGCAGGGTTTCTGTACTTGCTCCCAGCCTCCTCCTTCCCTGTGTGCCACCCACCCATGCACATGCTTGTTTGCTTGCCCACAAGCCTGTTACAATCTGGTTCTTGCTGAAAATGACTTTTATTTTTCACATATATCTTTAGAAGATCTTGGGGAGGCACTGTCCCTTGTTATTTGCCTGATGGGTAATTTTCAGGTACATTAGTGCTGAAGGTCAGGAAGGTGCTGGAAACTGGATCTTTTGGTTTATTTGTATTATTGTAGGGTGAGTGGTGATAGCTATTTAAGTTTTGAACCGTTTCAGCTCCTCTGCTGTAAATGGAACACTGCTTTCCTATTAGAGGAGAGCCTGTAGAAAGATGCAATCACACATTCAGGGATTCAAAGATGTTCTGTATGCAGAGTTGCTAGTGACTGAAATGTCAACTCCCCTAAAAGCTAAAGAAGAAACACTTCTAATGCTCAGGTTATTTCCACATGAAATTGATTCATAAAAAGATTGATAAAGGCTGGGCTCAGAGTCAGCCAACACCTCTGAATGGTAAGCACAGGAAAAATAGCTACCTCAATTAAGAGAATTGCTCTATGTTTTTCTTTAGAAAAATCTGACAATTACTTCACATTGCTATTTTTAGGCAGATAATAAAGTGGAACACTGGGTTAATGGAAAGCAGCCTGCGCAAGCTGAGCACTATGGAATATTCACCCAGCATGCAGCATATGTATGGTAAGCTATATGTCTGAGGGAAATGCACACAATCCACCTGCTCCTTAACTATGCCTTAGATTTTTTTGCCTGAGAAGAAAAGCTGGCTCTATTGGCAAAATAAAAACTGTAATTGGAAAAAACTCTTAATCTCCTCCTTACTTCTTAAATTCCTTGAGCTTATTTTAGAGGCGAGACAGCACTAACGCCATCGTCTGAATGCAAAAGGTGTCGAGCTGTAGGAAGGGAGGAATTTGACGTATGCAGTGGTATTCACGGCGCCCTTCTGCAAATGGTCTGCCTGTTTATTCTATAGTGAAATTCCCCAAAAGCTTAAGAAAATGCCCTGAATTTTGTAGCTTCCTTGAGCCCAGCCTGGTAGGCTATGCAAAGTTTTTAAGGGTTCTCTGTTTGAAAGTACTGTGAGTTGCGATACCGTTGACATTGTTTTGGGCAAACAAGCTGAAGGAACATCTGTGGTCATAGTGCTTTTTATGATTGTCAGAGGCTCAGTTTCAGACACTAGGAATGACATGTAGATGCTTCCAGATCTAAATGGTTGCTGCTTTCAAACATTTGCTGATTTTGCTAGTGCAGTTGAAAGGAAGCAAGCTCAGCCTGAAAGCATCAAAATATTCACCACGCTTCTAATATTAATTACATTAGAGAGCATAATGTTTTTTTAATGACTTATGATCTGTACAAGAGGGGACTTGCAGAGTTGCTCACATTTTTGTCAGTTGCTGTTAAATATGATGGTCTGGATGCAGCCTCTGTTTTAGGAAGCCCCTAAATTCCTGACTGCTGGAGGCTTGGAGACCATATGGGGGAGAGAAATGCTCTACACCTGTCCTGTTTCTTTCACTCTTCCCTGACTATTCTCCCTCCCAACTGTGGGCAGGGACTTCCTTGTCTAAATCAGGATGGTATGATTTCTGAGCAATGAGAAAAAAGCCAAATGGGGATTCTCTCAGTCCCTGAGATTATGGTGAAGCACTGACTGTAATGAGACAGCTCATATGCTTAAAGCGAAGCATGTAGCAAGCACCTTGCTGAACCTGTCTGAATGTGGCACAGCAAGCAGCTGTTGGGTTAGGGAAGGATTTGCACGGGTGGGAGAAGAGAGCTTTCTGAGCAGGTCTCCTATCTCTCAAGGCCTAACGTGGATGAATTAGAGACTCTAGAGAAAACAGAAAATCATTTATATGAAATATTTTTTCTCCTAGAATGAACGGATTAAGAGTTGATTAATTCATGCTGATTGTCAGCTTAATGAGGAATATAAAGATCACAGGGAAAAATCAAGCTCTTTCTGACTTACAGGGTCTGATTAGAGCAGTCATCTGGAAAGCGTAAGGTACGATGGTACTTCTCTATTTCCAAGAATAGATTAATAACTAAAGTGGTTGTTCTGTTATAGCCTTTTTAAACAGTTACACGTTGTCTATAGTTACTACGCTCTAGGTATTGTATGTTCTTCAAAGGCTGCTGCTCAGTCTAAAGATCAGCATGTATTCAGACTCTCTTTCTAGTTGAAATGGCACTTGTTAGCCACTGGGTAGAGGAGACATCAGAGGCAGCTGCAGCCTCTCAGCAGTGTGGGGCAGGAGCAGGAGAAATGGAAGGGGGAGCTGGAGAGCACTGGAGCCACTGTTCCTGCTCTGCAGGAGGACCAGAGACCCTTATCTCTACCGAGGTCTCCTGTCCCCTGTAGCTGGAACCACCACCTAATATTTCCCATTATTTCTTGTTGGCTTCTGGCAGTCTCCTGCTTCAGGCGGCTGATAAATTTGCCTGTGCCGCAGAGATAGCCAGAGAGTAGATGCAGGATGATGACATTCACTCCCCTCACCCACCTCGTTTTTTCCCTGGAGACATTTTCTTCTTCTAAATCTGCATTATAACATTAGAGCTCCATTTGCTTGTTATGACTGAGCCCAGCTGAAAGTTATTGATGATTTCTACTTTCAGCCTTTTTGTGACTGTGTTTTAGTGATATTGACAGACAGAAGCAAGCAAAAAAAATATACTTGACAATTTGGTTGTTCAGTGCAGGTCCTGATCTAACCTATATGTATATTTGCCATAATTAAAGGTTTATATAGATAATAGCTATCCCTGATGTGCTACCTAAACCATATATATATATATATGGTTTTATATATATATATATATATATATATATACGTTCCTCAATGCTTGAAGTTTACTTTTGACTAAACATGTTTTGATTAAACATGTAACTTTTAAGGGTATTTCTAATTAACTGACAGTGAGAAAGAATCTTGTCTTTGTCTACATATTTCCCCATGCTTTTCAACTTGCTAGAAATTCTGTATATTTCCATCTATGACCTGGTTTAGCTGCCAATGAAGTTTACAGGAGTTTTTCCACTGTCTCCATCCAAAACCAGATCAGGCCACTAGAGAACAAATGATAAATTACATTCATAAGCTGGAAGCTACCACAGACATTGATCAATACACACATGAATTTCTGCCCAGTCAGGGTTTGCAGTTTGGCATTCTTCTCTCAGGAATACCAGGACGCCCTCTGTGGCACGGGGAAGGGTGCAAATCTAAAGCGACACTGGGTTTTACTGCCCTGCTGGGGCTTTGCTTGGGGCAGGTATTGAGACCTTGTTGAGGGAAATGCAGGTACAGTGCTTCTGAGGTGCCTGGCCATGAGCAACAGCACCTCTCACTAGAGCTTCTTTTAGTTCTATTTTGAGCCTGTGTCCTTTTTTCCCATTTAACAATGTCAGTAACAAAATCTGAAAGTTTTAGTGTGAGGATCATACATTTTTTCATTAAAAATCGTTAGTTCTACAGTAAAATGGCGTGCTTAGAGATAGGTCTGCAAAAGCACGTAATTTCAGATGTCTTTACCAAACAATATTCATCAGTTTGTTAAATATATCTTTTGAGATCATTCAGTCTACTAAGTATTCTTTAACCTATTAAGACCAGCTATTTCAACTTCAAAGTAAGAGTAAAAATACCATCGAATATATAAAGTGATGTTATTTTTTTAAACTAAAAGCATGACTATTATCTTTCTTCTCCCAGGGAGCACTTTCCCCATTATCTGTCTTGACAAACATCTAGTCTCGCTAATAAATAATTCAACAGGAGGAGACTCTGGGGCTGTCTATATAAAATTATGGCATACATTATCTGATGCCCTCACTAGCCAGGAGATTCTAAGAGATGGCAAAACGGCATTGCTAAATCCCTGGACTGTCCCTTAAATTTTCAAGTTTCTATAGTTAGAAAGTGACTGCGCCACCAGAGAAACAAGGACTAGAATAAGTTTTGCTTTTTTTTTCCCCAAAGCCTTGTTCTTTCTGAACTTAAGTCTGTCTGAGTAGCATAAGTAATTCTCCAAAATTCATCATCTAATTCAGGATGAATTGAGCTGTTGTTTCTAAATTGTTAGTGTCGTGTTTCCTTTGCCTTACTGAAAGAAACATTTTAAGTGCCTGGCAGGTTAAAAGGGAAAATAAGTCTGATCACTGAAAGAGAGAAATTGTACTCTGTGTCCAAACTATTTGTGTTAAACTGTGTGCGGGTAATGCACATTCAACACAAATTCTTGAAAGCTTGAGGGTCATACTAATTTCAGGTGAAGTCTTTATCTCAAGGATCTTTCTTCTCATTGTGAAGATTTCACTTAAAAGGCTGTGAATAATTAGTTCTGTACTTTCACACACATTACCCCATGTTAGCTATTAAAGAATTCAGCGGCAGCAGCGAGCTGGCACAGGTAGCCTGAGTCAAAGCTCACCCTGGGAGCTTCCTTGCCCTTCAGGGCCTCCCGCTCCCTGCAATTGCGTACCTCCAGCTTTGATTTCTGCAGTGCAGCTCGCAGGAAGCTTGGGACCATATGAGGACTTTACAGCAATTTCAAAGTGATGAAAGCTGCACGTATAAAAATATTGCAGTTTAGAGAAGCCCTGGTTTTTAATAATGGTCTTATCTTTAAAAGATAAAGCTTCATAAAAATTGTTGCAAGGTTTTTGTTTTCTGCAAATAGGGTTTAAAGCTTTGTGGAACTGTGAAGTCAAAGCAGAAACTGGTGTATACTTCTTCTGATTTCAGTGTACAGTTGGATTTTAATACAACACCATTTTATTAAGGTCTTTAGGTGTTTTGTGTGTGTGTGTGTTTTTTTCTTTTTCAGTAACACATAGAATTCTCAATCATAACCAAGACTACATCAGTCCATGCACCTAAAACTACAAGATCTTACAAGCAAGATATAGATGGTGGGCAGAAAAATATTTTGTGGGCTTTTTTTGTTTTGTACTGATGGAAAGCTGAATAGAATAAAGTCATTTACACAAGGTCACACCCTCTGTACCTATTTGTTATCTTCACTGTCAGCCAGTCTTTTCCACTTTGCTGGCTCTGTAAATGAGTTTGCGTTTTAGCAAATACGCTGCTTAGCTGTTGCAGGAAAACATCAGAGGAAGACACCGGCTAAGTCACGGGGGTTGGCTGCCCTGTCTATTGCTAGACTTTTTCATTTTGAGAGATAGAAGTTAGGGAAGCAACTGCAGTCATGTAGGACCTCTGAAGTATCTAAACCTAGCCAAAACTATTCATTACTGTTTGCTGTGGACAGCTGAAGTTTCCACCAGTCTTGCCATTTTTACAGGGATCAGAATGAGTAATGCAAAGACAAATCTTACGAAGGAAAGTCCCTGGTTCTGTTGAAGGATGTAGGTAGTGAGGTTTCCACAGATGCATTGTCTGCTCACACTTTCTTCACTTTGATTTTTTTTTTTTCCAGTCTAATTATGATTCACTTAAATTAATTCTCAGAGTCAACTGCAAAAATGTCTGAAAGCCTCCATCGTGTAGACTTTGAGCAGTAGGCCAAAGAACTTGTGAGGTGCTTCTATTCTGTTTTTAAATGTGTGTATCTTTTAAAATCAGTACTTGGAAATGAGATTCTGGAACATGTAATCTCCCAGGGAGAGTCAATGGTAAAAAGGGGTTAGAAAATCTTAGAACATGTACGTGTTTTGATTTTCTGGGGCATGCAGCCCTTGCCAGAAGCGTTCTTTTAACCCCCCAAAACATTAATCATATAAAAAATGAAAGCAAAATGAAATGGACTGATACATAGTTTCACTTTGTTTTCTCTTGATGTGGAAGTGTTGCATATTCCTTTTGTTGTCCTACATCCAAACCATGTAGTTCCATATGTTCTGGCTATTGTGAAAGGATTCAGGGAGTCCTGTGCTGTTTCAGTGAAGACACCTTGTATGTAGGAAGAATTGCTTCACAGAGAGGGTGATCAAGCATTGGAAGGGGCTGTCCTTGGAACTGGTGGGGTCCCCACTCCCGGAGGTATTTAAGAGACGCATGGACTTGGCACTGAGGGACATGGTTTAGTGCTGGGACTCAGCTGATCAGGTTGATAGTTGGACTTGATGATCTTGAAGGTCTTTTCCAAACCCAATAATTCCATGATTCTATAAATGATACTATTTCTTCCATGAATATTCACACATGTAAATGTGATGTCTGTTTTCTATGGTACACAAAGCAGTAAAATTATCTTGTACTAATGCTTGTGAAGGGGCACTGAGAAAGGATGAAGAAAATCTTTTCTGAAATTCAAGCTGCTACCTAAAAGAGAAATATTTTCCAGAGTCCCATTTTGGAACTTGCCATGATTGCAAATTTTGAGGGCAACTTGGTAGATACTGAGATATTGAAGACAGAATTTGTCAGTCACTGTAGCGTTGTGGTTTAGGCTGGCAGGCAGCTAAGCACCACAGCTGTACACCTCCCCACCCCCAATCTTGCAGTGGGATGGGGGAGAGAATCAGGGAATAAAAGGGCAAAAACTCATGGGTTGAGATAAAGACAGCTTAACAGGACAGAAAAAGAAGAGAGAATAATGATAAAAGAATATACAAAGCCAGTGATGCACAATGCAATTGCTCACCACCCGCTGACTGATGTCCAGCCAGACCCTGCACAGCAGCATCCACACCCTGGCCAACCCCTCCGGTCTTATTCTTCAGCACGACACCACATGGTATGGGACATCCCTCTGGCCAGCCTGGGCCAGCTGCCCTGGCTGTGTCCCCTCCAGCTCCTGGTGCACCCCCAGCCTCCTCACTGGCAGGGCGGCGTGAGAAGCTGAAACATCCTTGACTCAGCGTAAGCACTGCTCTGCAACGACTAACACATTGGTGTGTTATCAGCATTATTCTCATCCTAAATCCAAAACACAGCACCATACCAGCTGCTAGGAAGAAAATTAACTCTATCCCAGCCAAAACCAGGACATGTAGTTACTCAGGTGTTGAAGGAAAATTTGTCTTCAGTAATATGAGCTCAAAAGAGTTTTGCCAAATCACTGTTGGGTGTATAAGCTACATAATGAATGAATGAGTATAGCTAAGAAAAACTGTAAAAGAAAGTCTCACAGCAACAGTCTGTTAGAAAAAAAAAATGTAACTGCCAATTTTAATGAAAAAGATGTATTCTTTGCAAAGTAATAAAAGTAGAACCTTAAAACATCATCTGTTTTCTTAGCTAGGATAATATTCCCTATGTGTACGGTATTCTTCAGCTGTGACTCTGAAGAAAACATTCAATATTTCTTATTTATTTCTTCTTACAGTTTATTAGTATTAATGGAAGGGCCCTAAAATCTAATCAGGACTCTGATCTATTATGCCAGATGGTGTATAAATAGCATAGGGTATCAATGTCTTGCACCAGAAGACTTGTAATAAAAGAAAGACATTAATGCATGTAGTTGTACACACATATCTAGTTGCAACTTTGAACCCATTATACTATTTATCTAAAAAATGACCAAGCCAGTTGCATCTTTGAATACAGAATGTATTTGAACTGGTGGATCTGAAAGCAGTCTTGGGTTCACACTTGTCTCACCCTGACCCCCAACCACAAGCCTGCCAGGCAGCCCCTGTAAAACCTTGGCACACAGACCAACAAGCTGCAAAAATGAGCCCAGAATATTTTTGGCCAGGTTTGAGATCTAAACCCATTCTCAGACTAAACCCTAAACTGAGCCCTAAATGATTTCACAAAAATTTTCTGAAGTACAGTGTCCTGAGGGGTTTGTGATACCATAACACCTAGTTTCTGGTTTTGCAGAATAAGTTTCAAAATTTTTCATTTTGAAATAATTCATTTTTCAGGGTGGAGGTGGTAAAATGAACAAAACTAATAATATCATTTAAATGATCACTAGCATTTTCAGTCTGACTCTAAGCTTTTTTTGTGAAGAGAAAGGTATTCATCTTCACAGTTTTTGGAATAAACATAGGGATTTTTTTAAGTACTATGTAAACTTTGTCCAATATTATCATGTACTATAATAAGATTATTCAGGTTTTGTTTCTTTTCTCCTTCATATTTGCCTGCCCTTAATTATCCCCCCACTTTGCTCCATTTGCTTTTCTTTAAGATATATGGAAATCAATTCTTTCAAAGGGATGAAAAACAAGATCCTTATCCTTTCTGCAGATCCCTCACATTGTCGAGGGCTGTTGCTCAGCGATGTGCAGATGGGTCTTTTCACCCTCCAGTCCTACAACTCTTTCTGTTGGTCAAGTGGCAAAAAGTGCAGTCCTGGAAAGTGGGCTGTCACACAGCTGATGTAGCCAGGGCCCACAGCAGCCTGCAGCAAGAAGGCAAGGCAATTTGAAAATTAATAGCAAAAGTAAATACTTCTTTTCTGAAAACTCTCTGCCATACCCCATATCCTCAGTGGAAAGAATAAACAGCATAGAAACCAAATTACCTCTCTATAGACATGAAAGGTTGAACTGACCTCTGCAGGGGAAATTCTGTAGCCTGTAAGACTATGGAGGATCAGCTAGCCCTGCTTTGTAACTGTAAAGGTACAGAGTTGGGTGAAAATAATCCTTGGCTGTGATTTACAGATGGAAAACTTATACTGAGCCACGTGCCAGAAGGAGTGATAGAGGGCTGAAAATACTGTTCTTGAAGAGAAAGGTTTGAGTCACGCAGTGACTCAACCAGGTGAGGATAGTGTGTCCCCCTTCAGATTAATTGCAAAACATGTTAAGAAGAACAGAAAGTGTGGGTTTTTTTTTTTTTTTGGTGCTTTGTTTTGTTTTCTTTTGTTGTTTATTTTGGTTTTTGCTTGCTCAGTGAGTTTTGCTGTTTGACTATGGAAGGAAGCCTGGTAGAGAGACTTTTATATAGGTGTGTTTCCCATTCTCTGGGTTTGTCAGGGAGATAAGACTAGCCTCTTGCAGGGAACCAAGATATCAACAACACTATTTAAAAAAAGGTGAAGCTTAATAGAAAATATCGTGGGGTTATTTGGACACTCTTTGTTTCAGAAGATGCAATTGTAACCCTCCTCAGAGGCAAGATAGGTTTGTAGGAGAGACTGCCTTACAAATCATTCATTAGGAATTCAGTTCTCAAGTTAGTCCGTATGTGAAACTTCCAGTAAAGTTTACAAAGATATGTGCTTAGAGATGGTTACAGCACATACACCGCTCCCTAGAGTTATTTTTGTTGTTTTCTTTTTAATAAAAAAAGGGAGGGGAAGAAATGCATGAAATTTCCATTACAGTAAGGACTAATAAGTGACCTAGAGTGTATTTTCCGGAAAATAAATGTGCAGTACAGTTCTTTCAGGCACTAATTGTCATGTTACTATTATTGTTCTAGCAAACAAATAGGCAAAACAATACTGCAAAATGAAATTAGCCTTTATTAAAGATATTGTGAGATCTTTGGTAGTGGAAAAAGTCTTTTGGATAAGTATGAATCTCCTAATCGTGTTTAGAAATTGAGGCTGACGTATATTGTCTTTGCCATTTCTTAGTAAAGGCAATTAAAAAAGCCTTTCCATTCTGGCAAAGTCTGTCTCCATGAGATCCAGCTTACTTGAAGCTGTGCATCTCCATTCAGCCAAAATGGAATAGAAGTGAGAAGGTATTTGACTTTGTTAAATCTTTCACCTGATGCCTTTTCTTTTTTGTAAGATTTGGAAATGTCCTGTTAGCTCTTTCTTTTTGCTTCTGCCAAAAGCAGAAAGGATGATCAAAAGTTACTAGTCTTTTATCAAACATTTTAAAGGTTAACTGCATACAGGCATTAAATTCCCTGAAAGACCAGTTCCAGTTCTGGTTCCTTCTGTACTGCAGGACTGACACTCTTACAACCTCCATCAAGTGCTTTGGTTTGTGCTTCCACAAATCCTACCTAAACCCTCGAGGTAAATCTTCAAGAACCCCTCTTGGTTTCAAGCTCAGTCTGGAGGTACCAAAACTCATACTTTTCTAAAGCATGTAACTTAAAGTTGTGCCACTGGGAGGGTATGTCTCTGGCAGCTAAGGTCCAGGCTGGGTTTCCTCCTACATCTCCTATATGGCTGCATGGGCTGGGCACCTTCTGAGTGCACCCACAGAGATGTCCTGTGCAAAGCAGAGCATCAGGTGATGTTGCTGTTGTCTTCTGTCTGGATGCTTGTTGTTTGGAGCCTGTTTCTCCCTGTCGGAGGAGATGTGTCAGCATCTCCCATCTATCTGCTCTGTGGGCCAGGCATGGGCACATCTGGGGCAAAGCTGCTAAACTGCTCCACTTCTGCAGCACAACTGAATCCTTACCAGGATGGTGTGACCATTTCTGAAGGTGTTCAAGTCTCCACAGGTGCTGCCTATGGAGACTGAGTACAACTCAGTGCTGTAAATTCTGTATTTTGTTTCAGGTGGTCTGACACCTAGGTGTAACACTAGTCAAAACCATACCAAAACAACAACAAAAAACTTCTAAAACTGGTTTGTCTGGAAGTCTCGTTTGGCAATGGAGTAAGTATTTGTACCCAGTAATAATGAACTGGAGAATTGTTAGGATTGTTAGGCATCCAAGATTATTTTTTCTCCCTCACTAATTACAACATTGACCCACCTTGATTGCTTCACATAGGACCCAGGGTGGATATTTTGTATTTGGTAGGCACTTGGCTAACCCTATGGATAAAATGTGGTGGTGGTGGTGGTGGTTGTTTTGATGTGAATTAGAGGGGAGCGTGAGGGAGAAGTATATCAAACAAGATCTAAGAAGTGTGGGACAGCAGTGTGGGGTTTGCAGAATGTTTCCTTTCAGAAAAAGAAGCAGATACAAGATACGGAGATAGACATTGATGCAGATATATGATGGAGGAAGAGCTAGGATTTGGAGAAATGATGAGGTTTTAAGGAGCAGTGTTACTTTGGGAGTTCAATCCTGGTTTGGAGATGATGACAAACTGCAGGGAAGAATTCAGGTACAAGGGAATTATTCTGAAGGGAAAATAAAAATTAAAAGCAAATCTAGAAGTTGAAAGTGCACATCAGAAACAGGAGTGGAGTATGTTGATCTGGAGCCATCAAGGAACTTAGGTAAGAGCAAGGCATCTCAAACTTTTTCTTGATCATTGCTATCTAAGTGTTGGTGTGATTTGTAACACAAATGTTCAGGTGTATACAGATGTTAATTTATTCATCTGTGGGCACGATTTAAGCTATCTAAGAGATTATCCTCACTATCACTATAGCAGGTTGGACATGCTGATTTTGGGCAGATCAGCTGTGCCCTGAACATTCACTGGGAGTGGACTTGCCACATGCACAGTGTGCAATGTGGCCTTGGCTTGCTGCACGATGACTTTGTTGGTCCTGTGTGCAGCAGCTAAGGTTCTTCCTGTGTGTGCTCTGTGGGTCTCCTGGCTGTGTGGGAGCACACTGTGTTGGTAAGTCCCATTTTAAGCATTTGTAGTACAGACATCACACTGCACTGAAGAGATGGGTCTTATTTGAGTTTGGTTTGAGTCCGTAAATACAGTCTTTAGTATTGCACGTGCAAGAGGAACTGCTGCCATTGACCAGCAAGCGTGGGGTTTATTAAATGGTCTGCAATGAGCACCAATGGGGGCTTTGGAGTTTTGAGGTTTGCAGTAGAGGGGCAGCCCACATGAGAGGCCTCCCTCACTGAGGAAGGATCCATTTTTGTTGTTCCCTTGGACAGTAAGAGTCTGGAGTAGCCAGGATTTACCCACCAAGGTATTGAAGACCTGCCTAGTACAGCATCCTGTTGGGAACAGGCTGCTCTTCAACAAAAAAATTAAAATGAAATGTGATGGATGTCTATTGTTGTTGAAGATTATTGCTAGGCCCATTTGGGGTCCTTCATTTTAGCGCCATCTTGGCTACATCCACGGCACAGGGGGAACTGATCTATCAGCACTGGCGCTCACCCACAAAAGCCATAGGAGAGACCCCTTGCCAGATTTATTCATAGCAGGCTTCTGATGTTCACCACATCCCCCAGATGCAAGATAAAAACCTGTGGACATGAGACTTTGAATGGGAAGAGGATTGTGCATGGGGCTTGCAGAATGGGGATGGGCTCAGCCCAGAAACTGACAGGTGAGCACTGGGGATGAGACAACAATGAGGGCCAGTAGCAACGAAAAGTTTGCCTGGTGCTGCCTTAGCCAGGTAGCAGCCACCTGAGACATTCCTCCATGGTGGAGCAACTTAAGGAAACTACAGGGGAAAAGCGAATGGTTAGTTTCAAAAAGGGGGCCCCTTGTGAGGCTGAGGGTGACCCTGACTGGCTGAGAGGTCACAAGCAAGCCATGGGAAGCAGCAAATCACACAAGGATTCTGCAAATGGGGAATTGAAAGCAAACTGGGAGAGCTTATGGATTAAAAGTGAGGAAGGGAGTGCATTCCTACTGATGGAGCTCTGGTTTAAGTTATAGTTTAAGTTACCATGAAAGGAAGACCTTTAGCTGAATTAACAATTGTCTACACATTTAGTATGTATTTATTTATTACTATTTTATGTGTTCGCTTTCGTCTTTGTTATTCTGTTCTTTAATTCAAGCCATTTACTACTGCCATCACTTTTTTTATTGTGACAACCTGCTGTGGGTAAGCGTAATGGAAATCAATCAAAGCGCATTAATTGTAAGTCTCTCCACATGAGCCACAGGTATGGCTCACACATGTAAACAAAATGAGTGGCAGTTTTCTGGAAATAGAAATTTCCCACTGTAACCATCACCCGGCATGTTGCTTTTTATAGTTTTTAAACAAGGTGTCAAAAGTGACTCACTTGATTAAAAGAACATTCGTGAATAGCTCGTCAGGTCTGTAGTAATTTTCAAGCAAATTAAGATGTTGATGTTTTTTGTTTGGTTGTGGTTTTTTTTTTTTTTTTTTTGTTAAGTAAAAATCTGGAGTATGACAAGTTGAAATACTATTAAGACTATCAGGAGGTTTTGATAGTCTGTGCTTGTGATAAGTGATGTTGAGCAGCAAACAGCTCTTACACAGAGTTTTAATGCATCTTTTATGTTCAACTTTATGATGTTGCACCAGGCAGTGCCATAACATGTACAAGAGCGCAGATGTGCTGAGTAGGGCTAAGGAGTTGTGATAAATATGTTTAATGTACTTGAAAATTTAAAAATGTTTTGGGAGCACAATAAAAATAAAACATCTGCCCTGTGATGCTTAACTGAGTAAAACAAAAAGTGAGAAATGCAAGACATTCATTTATTTTTCACAGAATAAATAAAGAAATGTATGATCTCAATGCTTCTGTATTTAAACTGCATCCTTTTTACTACAGCTATATCATCATTGTGATTATACAGGCTAGGTGCTGGCTTTCTGAGTAAGGAGAACATCTCCAAAAATAACTATGTTGTTCCAGTTTTTTTTTTTTACAATTTGACCCAAACATGTATTCCTTGAAAGGTATGTCCAAATCACAGGAAGAAGAGAGGTGAAAACGTTTGAGAAATTTAATCTCTGATAGGAATAGCCTTTACTAATCCCATTTCTTGTGTGCATAAATATTGCACTTTTATTATTTTGTGATTTGCACTATACAGAGGGAGCTGAAAATTAGTATTTGTATGTCAAAGTGGTACATGATTTGGAGTGTGTGGTATTAAACTCAGTCATTCTTTTTCAAGTTTTCTGCTGTGTATTTTAATTGAGAAATTCAGAAGTATCTTTTGTATTATTATTATTTTCCTAAGTCAATTTAGAACTTAGACCTTGAAGGTATCAGGCCATAGGTGTTGCCATAAACAAATAGCTATATATAAAAGCTACAATTGTTCAACAGAGACTAATCTCCCTTTAGCTGCTGGAAATTAACTTGCTTGTCCTTTTTTTTTTTTTTTTCCTAGCCTGAACACAGGAAGGAACAAGGGAGCACAGATTAGGTACAAATACTCCATATGTAAAACTAGCTTCTTGACTGAATCATAGAATAATCTAGGTTGGAAAAGACCTTCAAGACCATCAAGTCCAACAATCAACCTGACTGAGTCCCATCACTAACCCATGTCCCTTAGTGCCACATCCACGCATCTCTTAAATACCTCCAGGGATGGGGACTCCACCACTTCCCAGGGCAGCCCATTCCAACGCCTGACCACCTTCTCCATGAATAAATTCTTACTAAACACAAGTTGTCTCGAGTCCCAGGAGTTGTTCCTAGCCCTTACTAGCTTCAGTGAGACCTATACAGACAATCCAAAGCTTATAAAAGCTAGATGGATCGAAGGATATTTCTTACAAAATTACTCAGAAGCACCTCAACAGGTATTAATTGCTTATGTGTTTTATTCATTAAACAGACCATTAATCTCCTAACAGTTAAATTGCTCAGCTTTTTCCCTGCACACAGACACACCAACTCCTCCTAAATCATTAAGAATGAGGTAGATCAAAAAATGACATGAATTAAAGAAAAAATGTGCAATACCATTAGTTAACATTTAAATTGCAAAATAACTTGAGCAGCTGTACTCTTTACACTGGGAAACAGAGTATACTGGCAGTGACTGGGGAAACAACTTCTTAATATTTACTTTGTCATTATAGACTGTCTCATTAATTTTTAAGATCTGGGATGTCTGTGTTGAAGGCTCTTGTCTTTTGATTAATAGCATGGCTGGCACAAGCTTTGGAAATCACTAAATAATAAGCCAGGTGCTTGATGCTGCTGTAGTCTTTTCTTTCTCTGGCTGAAAAACCTTTTCCTCTGTTTTTCATGTATAATGAAGAAGGCTTAAAGCTCTATTTCTTTCTTCTGGGGAGGTGCCCTTAATAGTTTTAAAATTTGTATATGCTATCCTATTTATTTCCTGACAGTAATGGTGTTTTGAAATGTCTTTGAAATTGTCTGAGACAGGATTGTGATACTCAGCGGTGTTCTTCACCTGCTGGAGACCGCTTCTTTTTAACACCGCCACCGATCCTAAGAGATTTCTGAGGATGGTGTCAGTAGTAGTATGTACGGTCATCGACACAATAACCTTGTAACTCCTGTAAAACTCAGGCAAGCCATGTGAAATGTATCATAATTATAAAACAAAACAAACAAACACAAAAAAACAAAACAGAGATTTGCTTTCAAACTTCACTCTTGATATGACTTTAGTCACAAACATAGTGGCATGTTGCTGCTCAGTGCATTGCTCCCGCTATGAAACCTCGTGATATATTAGCTGTGCCTGACAGATGCATTCCTTCAGTTTCTGTGAGCCCTCAAGCAGAAAGGAGAGGAATCTCCTTGTTTTCCTCTTTACTTCTTTGTGGTGCACAAACCACAGACTGCCTCTGGTCTCATCCTGCAGTCTATACTGTCTGCTGTGCTTTGGCCAGTAGCACTACCTGATGGCTATGCACAACATGGAAATAATACATGACGTGTTTCTGGAGGATGAACTGACAGTTTTTTTTCTACAGCTACTGTATTGTGGTAGAGTATACTCATGAATGAATAACTGGGAGCTGTTGGAAAGAGCTGTGATGTAATTAAAAATCTCCTTTACAAATACATTTGTAAAACAGAAGGACAAGAAAGATAACTGATTAAACTATTTGCAGTGTAAAGTGTCTTTGTTGAATCTGTGGAGTTATAGCATATACAGTGGGTTTATTACACATGCAAATTGAGTATTGAGACCATTGTTTCTTTCCATCTCTCCTACTGTTTATTAACTGGAAATCTTTTGCATGAGTCTCATGCTAAGCAATGACTTTGCCACTTCCTTTTCTTTCACGCTGTTGGTTATTTCAGTTCTAGAGACTACAGCAACTAAAATGATGACAATAATACAATTATAGACATGGGAATGTCCTGGAATGAAAGAAATTTCATATTCTTGCCCCATTTTGTCTTGTCTCAGGTAAATTCCCCGTCCTTTATTTCTATTTTGTATTGATACATATGTAGGTAAGATGCCTCAGCAGCTGAGTGATCCTGATCTCAAAAATCAGATAAGTCAATATCGAGTTCCTCTTTGCAGAAATACCTGTCAGAAACTCCTTTGTATGAGGACGAGAACTGTAATACAAAATTCTCTTCACAGTGAAAATGGTTTTTAATGGTCTTATATTTTCAAATGCTCTAATCCTCTTATCTTGATTTTTAGAAGAGAACGTAAGCCTACATTCTTCTTTTATAAGGCGTGGGGAGAACAGGGCTGTAGGGCTGTTGTGAATCTGGAAAGAGTGGAGTGAAGCTCTGGTTGTTTGTGCTTGGGCAACAAGCCCCTTGAAATCCTAAACCAAATGGGTCTCCAGGGGTCTGTAACAGTAGTCAGTCCCAAGACTGCTACTTGTGCTGTGACAATGTGGCCTGGATTGTTCTCTTCCCAAGTTAATGCAGAAATGAGGATGAATTCCTTAGGCAAAGCTGTGCCAATTCATGTTTTTCACTTGATTTCTTCCCTGGCTACATTGACCAAGGGGTGGTGATCTTCATGCAAGTAAGGCTCCTGTATTGTGGGGTAGTGGCTGCTATTTTGTGTAACACCACCACAACTGTGGTAAAACACACATGATGCTATGGATGCCTGAAGCATATAACCACTTGTGAGCATGCTTTGTAGCTGTGTTAATTCTATAAGGTGATCCAGAGAGAGCTCCTGGTGAGATAGCCAGCCTGTGACAGTGACCACCAACATGACTCTTCCCTATACCCTGTCTCCTCTCTACCTACTTACGTGAGCAGACTCAAGGGGTTTTGAGTGACCATGGAGAGGGGGATCAGCCCTACCTCCAACAGGCTGACCACCAAGCTGGTCCAGTAGGAGGGTGGCATGCCCTGCTCTCTCTGGCTGCTGTGGGCACACCATGAATGGCTGCATGGTATTTATACAAGGAGACTTAGGAGGACTTCTCAGGTCCTTGGTTCACATGCCTGACTTCACCCGTGCCTGTATCTACAGTGAACTGAGATGGGGGTACGCACTATTCCCTTTCCCTTGCAAGGTATTGCTTTTGTGACATGCATAGCTTGGTACATCAGCTAGGAGGGAAGTATAGCACACTTAAAACAGCCCAGGCTTATGTAGGGAGCACCTGAGCAAGCGTCATGCTCCTTTATGTAGGGAAGAAGTCTCCAGAAAGCTGGCACTGTGGCTGTTTTTTCTGTCTCTGAAAGCTGACAGCAGTGTTGGCACTGGGAAAAGGTGCTGTCAGACCCCCCTGCAGGAGCAAACAGATGTGAAGTAACATTTTCCAAGTGACTTTGGAGTCCAAATGACACAGAATTACCTTCTGAAGTCACTTTTGAAACTGTTCCCTCATAGTTCTGGTAATGGGACTCCTGCCTGCATCTTTATTTTGGAAACGCTGCTTGCTAGTGCCAATTCATGAGGTTGTGTCACAGCACTGTGCCTGCTTCATCTCTTGTCCCTAGGGACTGTGATCCATGTGCAGCCAGTGCCAGTAGCTGAAACTCTAGCCTTGACCCCTTTTTATTTATTTGCAAAGGCAGTCTGAAGTTTATTGTCGCCTTTGGATGTGCTCCAGCTACTTAACCATAAGTGTGCTGATAGAAAGCTCTCCTGTCCAGGATACAGAAGCAGCCCCAGGGGAGTATTCTGTTCTGAATGCTTTGATAACGGCTGATGTTCCCACATTTAGATGGGATGGGTGGGGGGTTGTTTTTTGTCTCTTTTTTTTGGCAAGTCCTCTTTCTCACTTGGCTTTCTTGTGGGTGGCTCTTTAAATTTAGACAAGGAAGAAAGCTGCTGGTTCAATGTGACTGTTTTTTAAGTGCGTGCTCTTTATTGCATCTCCTGTTCTTCTTTCTGGTGTATATTTTTAACTTCTCTCATGTAAGCGTTTCTTTTTTATTCGTGAAAGTTCAGACTATAAAGTTTGGATCCAGCAGGAGAAGTCAAGTTCTGCAAGTGGCTGTTCCCATGATATTCTGACCCTGTGTTAAACCACCAGTGTGTCAAATATTTTGAAAGTTCATGTTCTTTCCAGTCCACTTGTACATCTAGGAAATTATAGAAAAATAAAAAGCTTAATTTCACAGATGAACATCCTAAAATTTATTGTTTGTGGTGTTTGGTAACCATTCTGAGCCAAACCCTCTGGCAGAGGACAATTTCTTTCAATATCTACATTGAGCTCCTTGGTTTTGTTCAGCTACAGCCTCTGCACAGTGCAACAAGCATTTCCAACTGGATGTGGTGAGAATGCCTAAAGGTACTGTTCCCCTTTCCATCATCTGTCAGAAGTAGAAATAATAATAATGTATAATTATGATACATAATTATTGGTAAAGCAACAGTCATGTGACAGAGGATTTAAAAAGTACATGAGCAACCTGCTACTTAGCAGTTTTCTGAGGTTTTCTGCGTAGTTATTCGTATCTGCAGCTTGGCTGTTAAATAAGTCTGTCTGTTCCAAATGTATTCTGCATTGAAGAATTGATGTGGTCCCAGAGCCCAGCAGCCAGTTCCCTTCCCTTCTCTTAAGAAATGCTGGAATTTGTTGCCTTTTCCCCCCAAAAAAGTATCCATTTGATTAGTACAGTCTCCCATGATACTACCGCTTGCTTCTCGTTGTGAAAATATACCTTCAGGAAACAGCAGACCCTGGGCCATAAAACCATGACAGTTTTATGCTTTTCCTATTTCTTCACAAAACTGTGATGTCCTAGGCACTGTGACCTCAGTTTCTGATAGGATTTTGTCCTCTGTTTTCTGTTGAATTAAATTGTTAGCAGGTAACCACCTGTGTTTCACTTGTGCCTTTTGGAAATGTAACCATGCTGAATTTGTGTGAATAATCCTGGACATGGATGATAACTGTTTAAATCATGCTGGACAGACTGAGAACCATTGGGTATGTGATGTCTGGTGAGAACAAGTAATAAATCCAGTGACTTTTCAAACCATCCTATCTATTGTTAAAGGTAGCTGAACATGATGAATAGAATCACTTGCATTCTGCAAAAAGGTCTTGTGCATTTTTTTTCTGCCAGGGCCAATTTTTCCCGTGATACTGACATGGACTCCTTTGCTTGACTTGGCCTATGTTTTTGGCATACGTGACAGGCTTAACAGTTTCCTCAATATTTTTGCTCATCTGAGGACTCATAAAACATACTTGGCTCTTTTCCTAGGTCTATAAATAACCTCTCTATCCTTTGTAACATGTTCCTCTGTAACATCTGAGGAGTCAACATTCCTCTGGCATTAAACAAAATCCTATCTAGTCCCTAGAATGGCCTTTTACATTGATAATGCTGCCGAGGCATTTACTTCCCTGACCACCTTGTGCTTACAGAAGGAATTAAATTCCTTAGACTTTGCTTTTCAGTAGAGGCTCTGGCTGTCATAACTCTCATACTCTTTGAGACCAGATGTTTGTTTGTTGGTTTCTTTTAATGCAGCAAAAAGTGTATTGATCAGATTTATTGAATGCTCCAGAGAGTGTGCATGCAATCGTTGAAACTCCCTCAGTTTGGGTTTTCCTATTATACGTTTGCAACTGAAAATACAATCCCTTTGTTCTCAAGGGTGGGGGTTTTTGCTATGCCCTTGTATCTCTGAGTGCTTTCATGTATCTGGTGGGGCACTTAACTGCTCTGTCCTCCCTCTCAGGATATTCCAGTTAGTTTGACTCCAGGTCTCTGACATTCTTCAATAATCGCTTGGAGCCAAGCTGCCTGGAAGAACTTGGGTTTCTGGGGTGCCTGACTGTCCAGTACTGCGTGGCATAAACCACTGCATAGCAAGGTGTCCGGTTACAAACAGTTTTCATCCTGGAGATTCTTAGTTGCCCATATGCATGACTTCTTTTTCTGAAGATGATATATCTTAGCTTAATATTTCTGCTGTCAAAACACAGAGGATTCTCTACGCCTTTGTGGAAATGAGGTCAGTCAGCCTTGCTGATAGGAAACCTATTTGTATTCTGCTGTTCAGGCAAAATAAGACTTAAGTATCAATAGAGACATCAGAACCGGTCTTAGGAGAGTAAGAGTGTCTGCACAGAATTTTTTTCTTTTTCAGTTTTTCCTTTTTGGTGTATTCAAAGGACGTTCTTAAGTGTCTGTGTTTTAAGTGTTACTTTAGCTTTCCTCGCGCTTGTACTGGCAGCACTCTGTGCCCTCTCTATTATGCAGACATAGTAGCTTGCTGTGGTTTTGTTAAAGGCTGGAAGATTTGAGCATGTATTTCAGTACTTATTCTTGACATATTTAACGTTCACATAAGTCAGTCATGTTCAACTCGTATCCAGAAAAAAAAAAATCATAAAAATATCAGGAAAAACAAAACTGAAAATTTTGTATTATTTACTATAGCAACAAGAAAAGAGTCTTGATTATGGTAGATAGTGCAAAAGATTTTTGTCTCTAAGGATATGAAACCCATAGCTAAGCAGTAACTGCAGAACAGTGTGTTTTGGTAAAAATCTGAAGGATCTCTAGAGTGTTCGCTTTCCATGTCCTCAATACAGTAAAATGTAGTGCGCCGCAACAATAAAGTTCTGAGAGTTTCCCAGTTCAGATTTTGCTTTGATGAAGATGGAAGGTAATATGTGGGGTCATCGTTGTTACCGTCATCATCACCACTGCTACCACAAAGTCCCTTCCCCGCCACAAACCGAAGACTTAGTGTCAGGAAGCAAATCTGTCTTAGACTGGACTAATGGCTTGGGTTTTTGCTTTGCTTTGTAATGGGGAGCAGGAGATGGAGGAACATGATTCACTTTCTGGGGGAAATGGAGATGTTGATGAGCAGGTTTCTTGCTATGGCAAGGCCTTGTGATGCTGACTTTGATCTTTTTGGTTTTCTGCATATGGTGTTTTATTAGTATTATTTTTTAAAACAGAACTGGAACGTATAATGGAAGAGTGTTTGGGAACCAGTGGTATGAGGGAGGCACTCTGTTGACCGTTTTGGAGTAAATACTGCTGCTGTGGTTTGGCTACAATAGCAGGGAACTGCATTCAGTGACCCATCTGTCCTTCTTAGCACTGCTCTCCAAAACGAGTAGTGGTTTGCGTCAAATGCACGAAATCCCCAGCTATGTCTAAACAGAGCATCCTACAAGCTAGAGGCTCTGGCATTTAATATGTTACAAGGAAGTTTTTGGATACTTTGAGGATAGATGATGAAAAAAGTAAACAAATGAATAGCTCTGGGATGGAATTATAGGAACTATCATAGGAAAGGTTAGTTAGGTTATCTACAAACAGTTCCCTCCTCCATAGTGTGGCATTGCTGCCTAATCATATATCATTTAATAAGAATGTGTTTGTTCAGTCCCATTTGTGAGGCATGTCCTAATAAATTGTTCACTATCTTTTTTGCAGCCATAGCTTTAAGAATCATGGAATAAAATGATATTTCCTCTGTTTTATAAGGAAAAAAATACATTTTTTTCCTCCCAAGATTTTTAAGGATAACTTATCACTCTTTTTATTCTTGTTATCATTTGAGATATTTGCAGTATTTACTTGAATCTGTATTTGATTTCATAGGGGCTCTAATTTCTTTTTGTGAGTGAAAGTGTTAACAGTCAAAAAAATGAAAAAGGAAGCGGTTTAAAAACAAAAATCATCGGGGCCTGTCATTGATGACATGATGTGGGAAGAAGGTCAGCAAACTGTAGGAAAAGCCTGAGTCACAGCTTATTAGGAAAAGGTACGTGGCAGGGACTCCTCACAGTTGTTTTGCTTGCAGGATGTGTATTCCTAGAAGTTCCAATTTTGTGAGGTTAAGATGCACCTTTCACAGTGGTCAGTGTTGCCATCAACTCTGTGCTCATAGGAGATGAATACTCTGCATCAAGGTCCTGTACAGAAGACTGTGGAAATGTGCACATCAGGGAAACTAGTGGATATATCTGATCCCATGTGGTATTGCAAGACAGTAGTCAGTAAATTATGCTTCAGAGGAAGGTGTTTTAAAAAAAAAAAAGCTTAAATTCTACTGTGTAAAATAGTGAAGTAATTTTCTTGGCAGGAAGCTATGGAGTTTGACATAATTCAGAATGGTTTAATCTTGATATTTATAAACCTGGCTACTATGAAATACTTTGGCTAGATATTAGTTATTCTTTATTTTTCATTTTATGTAGTGTTCCCTCTTCTGTATTCTGCTAGCAATAAGCAAAGACGTCTAGCTGACTTGGCATTTAAATAACAAATAAGTCTGATAATACCCCCCCNTAGGCCTATTCATTTGATTTTACCTTTAATGGAAATCTTCCCATCTTTCTTCCTTTTATCTTTACATATCATGCTGATATCCTTTTTCAACTAGGCTGGGCAAATTGTATACAGTAGTCAGGGCAGGGGCAGAGTGCTGGCTTCGTACTAACAAGGAAGATGAGTATTAGTGCTGATACTCAGTATTAGTTCAAATTCCAGTTTTAGAGGCTAACATCTTGCTTTGCTCTTGCTGCCACTTCATGTTGAGGAGATGGTTTTGTTAAACTGCCCACTGTGATACCCAGGTCTTCTCCTTGAATGGTTATGGATGATAGATAAATCGCATGTGAGCAATACAAATTGCCTTTTCCCAGTATTTTCAATCTGACTTCTTCAAGGAGAGATTTGTCTTCTATCTTGCTCTGGTTGCTTGCTTGTTCTGCAGAAGAGTCCTCCCTATCATTGGTATATGAAGCTGAGTAACTGTGCAGATCACAGGCTTTACCACCTTGTTACTCCTCCAGAAGGTTTAAAGCTCTGGTGCAGTCCAAGTTGTTATTCTGTACCGGTGCCCTAAAAAGTTGTTTATATACTTTCTTGATACATTGCACTGGCAAAGAATTGGCCCAAAATTTGAAACAAAAATAAATAGAGTAAATATCTGGGCTGAACTTACTTTTAATCTCTGCTTTCCAAGTTTTGGTTTAGTTTTCCAAATCTGTTCTCCAGAGAACAGGCTGGCAGGTCACTTCTTTCATAAACAGGGTTGTCAAGTAAATTCCTCTCTGACACTGGCAGACAAAGGTGGACCACAATGCACATAGCCAAAGACATACTGGCAGAACGTGTTGTGAAGGTGTGTTCAAGATGCATGCTAAGTCACTGAAGAGGTGTACCAAATTTAATTTAAGTAGTGAAAGGAAAAAAAATTCTTCAGACATCGACATCATGAAGATAGTAATTTATCTGTTGATATAATTTATGGGAAAGAAGAGAAGGTAACACAAAACTTAATTAAATATCGGAGAAAACCAGATGTACATCAGGCAAAAAATCTAATGATAATGATGGTAAATTACTGAGATTTCAAACTATACCATCCTGCTTCTCAAGGGAATGCATATACTTACATAAAGGGGGAGAAAGTTTTAATTTATCATTTATCAAGTATTTGATGCTGTTTTGAATGGTTGCAAGTGAAATTAATTTCAAATGCTCTGTGCCTTGTACTTTGGGTAAGACTGTACTGTAAATACAAGTACATTGTTTGTAATTGCACCTCATTCAAGTTTGGAGATATAATACTCTGCATAGAGATGTTAATTTGGCAAAGCACAGGAAGGGGTTGTTTAAGCTTCATCAGTTCGTGTGAGACAAGCATGTGGCTGAATTAAAGTCACACAACTTTGGTTGTCATTTCTACAGCTGGTCTGCTAGTACTCTGAAAGGGGCTTGATACTATCCTGTTGCATGAGCTGTCTGCTTTGTGCTCTCTTGAAGCACCTTTTTGCATGTGCAGAGATTGCAGTGCAATAGAACTGAAAATCACTTTTCCTGGCAGAAGAGATTTCATATTCTGTAATCGATGCAACACTTGGGTCAGAGGCACCTCTGTACACTGAGTAATAAATATGTTGCAAAGTTACAGACAGAGAGAGAGGAGCATAATACAGTTAAGACTACAGGATAGTATTTGAGGGCTGAGACTTGGCCACTGTGGTTTTTTGGAAGTCTTGCCTAGAAGATCTAGAAAATCTGGCATTTCACAGCACTGTGACTTTTATCTTTTTGTTCTGGGTTGTGGTTGAATGTCATATTGAAGCTTCTGTATTTCAAATCTTTACCACTGAAATACAGAACAATTTTTGAGGCACATAAAAGCCATAATCATTATTTCATATCTTATGTTTATATTGAGGACTAACACAAACTTGAAAGATACTGGAGGTGTGCATCCAGCCAGGAAGGTAGGTAAATGCCTCACAGATGTGGTAAAATGCAGGTCCCCAAGGCTGATCTCTATTTGTTAAAGTGCAAGCTGTGATCTCAGGTGGAGTGGGGGGAAAAAAACAAACAAACAAAAAAACAACAAACAAAAAAAAAGAGAAATCCACAAACCCAAAAGATTTCATGCAAACTAGGCTAAATCTTCATTGCAGTGGTTCCAGGTGAAACAGCTCAGATTTGCAATGATATTTCGCACTTCCTAAAACTCTGGAATTCTAATAGAGTAAGATGCTTGGAATGCTGTTTCTTTTATTTAGTAAGCTAATTTCTACAAACTAATAGACTTCATAGAAAATAAAACAGTATAAAGATAGCACATACCTCTAAATATCTGGATTACTTTACAGATGACTAAAGCTAGAACAGTTCTTATACCTATCAGTAAGTATAGTTAAGAGTACTTCATAAATCTAGTGCATTAGGGTATATTACTCCATCACTGTTTTGGTGCGACAGCAAAACTACAATGCACTCCTCTGAAATGAAGCTATTTGTCTGATAAAGGACTAAGTCTTCAAAAAAGTGGAAAATGAACAATTTTTTGGTTTCCCTTCTCAGATCTGTTCATGTGCATCACTTTAACATCAAGTGATTACTACTGAATAGATCAAAAACATGAGTTAAATGAACATTGATTGCCTTTAATCCAAGGAAAATACATGCTTCAGAGGTGCCTGCTTCTTTTCCCTTCTCTTTAGAGCCTGTTCAAACAACCTATCGAGGGTCTATACAGTGCCAGCTATTCAGAAATGTGCCTTTTTTTAATTATTATTTTTACATCAAACCCAAAGGAGAGTGTGCTGGGGACTGCGCCATGCGTAGATAAAAGCCTCTGATATGCAGTGCTCAGCACAGAAGTGCAGAATGGTTCAGTGAGAATCTGAAGGCAATGGGTTATAGAGGAGCCTGATCTGGCAGATTTCACTTCCATTACAAGAAATTAATCCCCTGTTCAACAGACCCAAAATAGAAGCTCTTTTGCCTGCCTGGTAATTAGTCTCTTGCATATTTGCATCTCATTGGCTTTTTCTCGATACTTAATGGTGCAGCTGCTTTTTGCTCATGATAGATTGGAGTGGGGATCAGGAAAACATATCAATTTGGTAGCAATGGTGTGTCTAATAAACTTGTTGCCTCTTGAGTTTCTCAGTTCTAATGGTAATCTCCTATTAGTTCCAGGAATGCTTCACTTCTTTCCTTCCTCCCTCTCTGTTCCCTATTAGTTAAAGTACAGGTTTAGTAAAACAAATTTCTGCATCAGCCATCTTCTACTGAAAAGCTCAGCTATTGTTGAAAAGTTCATACCTTATATCAGCCATTTTGAATTTGCGCAAACTGCAAATAACAAGAAAAAGCAAACTACGGATCAAATGGCTAGTGCAGTTTATACAAGGAGCATATTTCTGCTCCATTGCCCTTCACCTACAAGCTGCATATAGCCAAATTAATATTTTCTTTGTCTGTCACTTCCATGTAATGACTGAAAACCTTCCTTTCATGTCATGATTTGTATGTACCCTGGTTTAGCCAATGTGAAAACCAGACAGGCCCTAATGCTTAAACAACCTTCTAGTTCTCTCTCAGCCTTCAGTGTTAATAATTAGTACAGTGTGGTAGTGAGCATAAGCATAGTGTTAATCCTTTAATTTGAATAGCTGGTGAAAAATTAGGATCTTTATTGGGAACAAACATTGGTGATAGTTATGTATCATGGCAGAACTCTATTGACTGCCAGGTGTAACTAAAAAGCTTCTTTGTTGAGGGCAGGAGGTGTTAAATAGAGAGAGCTTTGTTGGTCATAAACCAAGGGAAAATTAAACCAATATAGGCTGTAGGAAAACTGACTGAATTAAAAGTTGGAATTCAAATCTGTTCTGTGCAGGGTTGTACAGTGTGAAACCACCGCAAGAGAGCAGGGACCACAAGAACAGCTCTGTCACTAAAACGTTAGCAAGAAATTCCATGGTTGCCTTACGTTCGTAATACAGAAGCTGCTGCACAACCACAGCAGGTTCGCTCCCAGCACTGCACTTGCTGAAAGCTAGAATACAGTTGAGCAGTAAAAATAAGTTTTTCTTAAGAAGATTGTCTTGAAATTTACATTGTCTATATTCATTTTTTCTTCAGATTTTATTTCTTTGCAAGTATTTAAATTTGCATTGATTTTTAAAGTCAATATTTCTCTTACTCCATTTCCATTTTCCACTTTGAACTGGAACTGCTCCTGTTGTGAGTAGGTTGCTGATGTCACTGCTTAGAATTTGAGAATGAGTTCTTCGCAAAAAAAATAAATTGAAGTGCAGTTTTGATCCCAGATTTTTCTAGTGTGTAACCTTAAAATGACATTACTAGTTCTTTTAATCACACCAGTCAAGAATTATTGAAAATGCTGTGGCATTTTTGCTTTTCTTTTGACATTCATTAGGCTAAATTGAGTGATAAATCTGTGGGTAGAACTAGCAGACTAATTACTTTAACCTTTCACCTTCTTAGAATTTGTTGTCATAAAAAAGAAAAACGTTGCATGCTGTAAATAGGAAGTTTGTTACAGTACTATGAAAACCATTAAGCCACACTTACAGTCTGTTGTGTCTGAATGGACATAAAACAAGTTTCCTATTTGCTACAGGACAGAGTGTTGAATCCTGAATGGAGCTCACAGGGACACGGTGTAGGCAGGACAGCTAACCTAGCCCAGCTTCCCCCTGGTGTCACTGGTGGATTCAGTCTACACAACTCAGAAGCAGAATGACTGAAATAAAAGGCTAACCACGAACGCTTAAAGCTCAGAGAAAGCACAGCCAGAAGCTGTGTTGAAGCTGGAGGAGGAGGGAGTGACAACGACGACGAGGAGCCGATTATCAGAGAGCCTGTTGCAGAATGAGCTGAAGAGCTAACTAGGTGAACATATGCACACAATTGCAGTGACTATATTTTAATTTAGGATGAGATCTTTATGTTGTATGACAAATTTAAAGAAAGACTTCCCCTCCAAGCCTTCTGAGGACCCTTAGGACTCTTTCTGCTTAACAAAGCAAAGGAAAGGGATGGTTTTAGTTTAAAAACAAATAAAAAAGACACCCTGGTTCATCTGCAGACTCAACAGAATTTCAAAAATGGAAGAGGTGTGGAAGAGCCTTAGATGCGTTGTTTAAATTTTCTCTTTTTCCTATCCAATAGCCATCTGCCCTTGTCTGAAAGGAGACAGATATCCTCCAGGATTTAGCTGAAGGGGATCACACAGTCCACGAAAGAGCAGAGCAGAGCTGTGACACAGAGAATTCCCTCAGCTCTCTCTAGCAGGCACTTGTAATATTTACAATTGGTGTGAAAAGGTGTTAGCTGTTTGTTTCTAAATTAAAAAGCTGAGTATTTCACTGTTGATGGGCAGCCTTTTGAAATAACAATGCTTTCAGCGTGAAACTCTTATTTCCCTATTGAAAGGCAGGAAGTTTATTCTATCGAGGGGAGAAGAAAAGCGAGAGCATAGCAGGGCTGTCCCTCATCACTTGTTAATTGCCCAGTGAGGAAGAACTTCACTCCCACCTTCTTCATCCCAAGCAGCCCTGTGCTGTGGGCTCCACCAGGGCCATGTCACGGCCATTTGGATCTTTTGCTACTTCTTGACTTTAGAAAAATTTGGAAACAAAGTCTCTGATGGATACATAAGAAGTATTTTGTTGTTCCAGGGTTGTGCCTTCATTAATTTTCAGGTCTCTATTTTTGGCCTGGCAAAAGGGAATTCTCTTTCTCATTGCACACCAGGAGCTCACAGATAGATGATTTCCTTTGATGAACAGGTACTAAATTTAGAATATAAAGAGAAGACTGATATAAAGTGTAATAGCATGCAGTAGGTGAGATGTTTCTTCAAATGCATGATTTCATCTGCCTCACTAGCTATTAATATAGCTATTGTAGAACTAGAAAACCCTCCTACTGTAGACCCTGAACAACCTCTTCTCATCAAAGATCTTAGTTTAATGGAAATGAGGAACTTTCACTAAAATATAGTGTTATTTATTATTATTACTACTCTGGGAGTATAAAAAGTGATGTTGCCCAGACAGGCTGTGGAAACTACATCCATGGAGGTATTAAAAAACAAACAAACAAAAAAAACAAGTAGACAAGGCCCTGGGCAACCTGCTCTAGTTCACCTTGCCTTGTGTAGGGAGGTTGGACTAGAAACCTCCAGAGGTCCCATCCAACCTCAGTTATTCTGTGATTTTTATAATGACATTCACTACTTTGCCAGTTGTGCAGGATGAAGTGAAGGCAACCACCAGGCAGCTTTGAAAAGCCTGCGTTCTAGATTAAACCAGTAGAGATGATGTCAGCCTACTTTACTTTCCAGCAGACATCTCTGAAAACTCATGTAATTTGTTGTAATAAAGTGGCTGGTCTACATGCATTTGCAGCTCTAAAAATAATTTCATTTCAAAATTAGCATATGTTCAATTAAGGCTCTCCTGTCTATTACAAAATAAGAAACATACACATTAACTACTAATTGTTCTGTCATGGAAAAATATATAAATTAAACAGACAAATATAAGAATAGAGCTCTCTATAAGCACAAGAGCTGCATGTGTGATAGCTGTGATAGAGCAAGAAGATTGAAAATAGGTTTAACATAAACTTGGTATGGGAGAAGGGGTGTGTGTGTGTGTGACTCAGACAAGGTATGCCCATCAAGGCATGGTACTGATTATTAAATTTTTTTTTTTTTTTAACATAGAGTATTGTGTTGGTTATCTTTCAAAATCATAAAGTGTTCTGAAGACATCCTGCTGAGAAATCATCTGTGTCACTATCACAATGTTCAAATACTCAGATGCTACTTGGAAAATACAAAATGGTGTGCTGTGCATGCATGGAGAATATGTTTTGTCGGCCTCATCTGCTGTCCAAAGATGACATTGAATTTATTGTGAGCAGAGTCCTGTGTTCATTCTACCAAAAATACAATTTTATATTCTGATCACTTTTCTTAAACTATAGCAAACCACTTTGGGTTACCTTGTGCAATGTAGGTACTGGTCTGTGCTATATCAATATCAGCCTGTTTAGGTGAGCCCTGGGGGAGCGACAGTCTGTGCAGACCAAGAGACCTTCAAGAGATACTGCTTCTCCAGGCCATGCCATGGTCGGACACCCAGTTCCATTCCCTCTCTCCAGACACACAGAAGAGTAGTGAAGATAGTGGTAGTTTAACAGCCAAGCTGTCGCTTCTTGTTGTGCCTTGAAATTTCCAGTTTAAGTCTCATATATGAATGCTCACAAGGCCAAACTTTGAGCTTGTAAATGAATTCTGGTTGGGGAAGAACATGAAAAAATAACCTACTAATAAAACAAATTATACACCTTATCTGGAAAAACGGAACCCAGTGAAGAATAGTGACTACAAAAGAGTTTTGGAAATTGGAAGGAAAGGAAACTTTGAGAAGAAAAAGGATAATCTGTTAATTAATTGGTATCTTTATATTTGGTCCCAGCTATTACTTGAACAGAAAGAAACACAGGTTTTTATTTATTCATTCATTTAGCTTTTTGCTTAATATTGTACAGAGTTTGCAATAATGTCTGTTAATGGTTATTCAACCTGTGACTGTTACTTCCTGGGTCATTCTGGGTGGCTTTTGTCGGTTTGTTTTTTTTGTTTGTTTTTCTGAAATGCTGCGTGCCTCTGAAAAATAAAACTTCAGTGTTTAGAACCAAGCTTTTAAAACTGGAAATAATCAAGACTACAGATGCTTCTTTGACTGCTTAGAACTTCCCTGCATTGAATACCCTATTTGTTGCAAATTATTTGCTCAATTGTAGTAATGAGAATAACCTTCATGATGTCTTTTGATGCAGGTACGATAGAGACAGGTGGTAACATCACCAAGAAGCTTCTCTTTGAAAGGTTAATCTGATTCCTAACTAAGAAACCTCATTAGCCAAGAGCTGTCATTCTAACTCCAAAGCTCACACCTGTAGTAGTGGAAATTGCCAAGTGGCACATAGACTTGTAGACATTAATCACCTTTCAGCTAAATACCTTCTTTCCAATAAGTTCTTGCATTGCTATCTCCTCTCTGTTGCTAAGCATTGCTTTTTTAATATTTGCTCTCTGCAACCTAATTTATTGGCTAATTTAACTTCAATACATTTGGACTGAAGCTTAATCTGGATTCTGAAATTTGATCTACCTGTGCAAATAGTTATTTTTTTCCCTAGCTAAACTGGGAGAGGGGGTGGGAAGGAGTATTCCGTTAAAAGACTAACAAATTAAACTGTGTGATGGTGTAGGAAGATAGGAATGACCCTTACTGCAGTGTTTCAGCTGAGCCACTTCAGCATCATAGGGTATTCCATAATTCGGGTTGGACGATACATTGCACTGGTGCATATGTCAAAACCCCAGGTGCACATTTTGCAGGAGTTGGGATCTGAATGTTTGGATGTGGACGTTGTTTTCCCTAGCTCAGGCTTTAGTACTCTTACCAATAAATCTGTAATAGTTTCCCCTTTCTCCTTTAACATTTCCACTATGCAAAAAATATGACCACCTTTCATTATCTTATAAGAGGTATGTTAATAATAGGTAGTATCAAGAAGACAGAAAAGCTAAGGACTAGTCACAGATACCAGGTGGGTGGATGGGCAGCCAACCAGCCTAATCAGGCTGAGATCATAGGCACAAGACACTGCCCTCCTCCAGTGATTTCTCACCAGCTACCCATGCTGAAAAACTTCTCAAAATACACAACATTGTAGCACTAGGCTCTGAACTCCCAGTGTCCAGCTTTAACTGTGTTTATTCTCATGTTAAACATCTATAAACAATCTTTCTGGGGGTGAAATATAGGCACTGAAATAGTTAATGAAGTGCTATTATACACACACACACACACAACTTGTATTTTTATACATAAAAGTAGTCTTACTACACTGTCCCAGATTTTATTTTCTAATTTGAACTGGGTATGTCAATAGGTACACACTATTTTTTGAGATTGCTTACTGAACACAGGGGAAAAAAAAATCCTGGTACACTGTGCTCAGGCTTTAGGCAGGAAGCCTTTCCTTTTTACACTCTGTGCCTGATTGAGATCCCTGTGTTAGCCCATCATTTTTGTCAGCATCAACCTAATGCATATTTGAAGTATTTGTGCCTTAGAAACCCTATACAATATTAATGAGGTACTTTGGTTTTCTTTAGCTGTAGACACTTTTGCATCAAAGCAGTCCAGCTCTGCGTTAGATTTTTTTCTGAACAGGAGTTTAAAAGGTAATTAGAGTATCAATGGGAGCCAAGTAACTCTTGTTTGTTCTTTAGAAATCCAGCCTAAAAATCCTCCACTTTCAAATCCACTTTTCTTATATTTCATCAATTTTAGATGACCATCCTGATCTGAATGTGACCTTCAAAGTGAATCATCATAAAATAGTTATTGTACTTCTAATGCTGCTGCTGAAAATACTCTTGCTATTGCTTTAAAGTAGTACTTGTTTATTTGCTTACAATGGTGGTTCATTTCAAGATGTACTGGCCCTCTAAGCGGTGCTGTGCCAAGCCCTACCAGGGATTTATTTATCTGTTTTCCAGGTAAGAGGCTGGGCTACAGCTTTATTGGATAATCTATTAAGATAGGAACAGCTAAGGCCAGAATTACTTGTGAGGGAATCAGAGGTCAAGTAAAGATTGGAAGGTTTGTTTGGGTTTTATTTTACTTCCCTTCTTAAAAGAAAATCATGAAAGAGCAAAGAGTTGAGAGAACTTGAAGGTACATGAGGTTAAAGAGAGGTAGGAGAGAAGTTCCCTTTTCCAGGAGGAGCAGAGACTCCTTCTGGTACCAACTGTTCATCCTAGCAAGGACTGGGAGATTCCATCTTTCACCTAAAATGCTATTTTCTGTTGCTAAATGAAACCCCACTAAGAAAGACTGGAAGAAAGTATTATCTGTGGTGGTCTGACTAGGGCAGTGGAGTCTAGCCATGTCTTGAAAACGTTAGGTACTGCTGCTCAAAGAAAATTCAGTTTGGAAAAAGGTTGTGGGGAATGTTTTCTTTCAGATAACATATGAAGGAGGTAAACACAAATACCCTTGATGGTAGTAGGAGGGCTGCTTATGAAGTTTGGTAGACAGCTGGCTTAACTATTATGGGATAATGTGGGCAAATGAACTCCTGGATTGATCAAAACAAAACAAACAAACAAAAAACACACCAAAATGTGTTATTAGATAAATTATTTAAATTAATCTCTTTGGTAAAAAATAATAGATAAAAAATGGAGGTTTTTGGTTGGAGGTTTTTTTGGGGGGAGGGATGGGGGGTCTTTTTTGGCTCTTTACCACACCAGATTGAATCAAACTCTCATATACCTCTTAGTCTCATTTTTCTGCTTATAAATCCTCTTAGAAAATCTTGTCCTGGACTTCAGCTGCCAAGCTGTATTTAAAGCAACATGATTAGCAGAACAAGTAGACCTCATAGGATTCTGGTAGAATGGCAGATATTTCACTATCCTAAACATTGCCATTTGTTTCAAGCTTAAGGAAGAACTGGTCCACATGTGACACAATGTAGTAGTCAGTGCCTTTGTGCATGTCTTGGGCTTTTTTTAATGCTTTGCTTGTTTTATCTCCCTTGATCCTAATCCAATGCCTGTGTAAGTAAATGGAAAGCCTCCCTTATGTTACAACATGGCTTGCATGGAGCTGTTTTTGCTTCTGTAGCTCCTTCTCCCTGCTCCCCCACAAAAGTGTCACTTAAAATAAAGAATTTTCCCCCAGTGGGTCATCAGGAGAGAACTATTCAGGGATACCCACAGGCCTTGCCCATACTGTTAGCTCCAGCCCATGGGTGGACTTCACCTAGAGCATCAGCTTTTAATGTGGCTGTGCGGAGTCAGGACATCAAACCAGAGACAGATGAGGCTGATATTTTTGCGTTACATCAAGTTGTAAGTAACACAGACTTGTAGTAAATTAAGTTTCTGTTGCTGCAGCCAGCAGAAATAGTTTGGGCTGGTTGTAGCAATTGGTGATGATGCACAAATACCTGCACATCCAGCTTAACAGTTCAGTGACTGATCATAGAATCATAGAATATCCTGAGTTGGAAGGGACCCATAAGGATCATCGACTCCAACTCCTGGCACTACACAGGTCTGCCCAAAAATTCAGACCATATGACTAAGAGCACAGTCCAAGCGCTTCTTAAACTCCGATAGGTTTGGTGCCGTGACTACGTCCCTGGGGAGCCTGTTCCAGTGTGTGACCACCCTCTCAGCGAAGAAGCTCTTCTAATATCCAGCCTGAACCTCCCCTGTCACAGCTTGACACTATTCCCTCGGGTCCTATCACTGGAACCACTGATACCACTGTACTTTACTTCTGTGTGTTGAAGTGAATAGAAAGCTGAGTCTCAGTAACTGTAAATAGATAAAGACACAGATACCACCATCTATAGAGCAACAGTGAGGGTTAGCTACAGAGAGTGTGCATTAAACGCTTCGTTGAACTGATAAGAACTTCAGAAGATAATTACCAGTAGTTTCCCCATAATTTTAAATATTGGTTGAAGGCAGAAATACTTTCATTAGGGGTGTTATAGACCACCTGCCTGGGCATGTTACCTTGTAGACTTGGGGAGCATTCAAAGATTTCTTATACTGCTAGGAAAATAATCATTAGTAATCTTTAATGGCTCTGATTCATGGAAGCTTAATGCAGTTGCCATAAAGAGACCTTGAAGAGGAGGGTTTGCCTCATACCAACAATTTCTCAGTTTTATTGTCCATAAAAATGATTTTATGCCTTGAAACCCCTGAGTCTGTAACAGGAAAAATGAATTTTTCTCTTCTGTGTGTGTGCGTATGTGCATGCATGTTGTGTTCCATGTGTTCCTTATCGCTGTCCCTCCAAAAAAAAAAAATCAGTTACTGTGACAGGTTGTAGGATTTCACTGTCAGTAAAAATGATGCAGAGTTAAGAAGCAGTCTCTGAACCGTTAGTAGATTTTACCAAAACATAGCTTAAAATATTGTTGTGTCTAGGAGTTGAATACCACTGTAGGCATGTTTTTTCCCCCAGTATAGAAAAACTTTTGCCAAAAGATGAAACAGTGCACAGTATTGTGTAGACTCGGTGATGCCAAAAGAAAAATGAGATGGGTATAAGCAGGAAGTCAGTTTGATATTTCTGAGTTTACCAATGATCTTTGTCAGAAACGTGAACCGGAATAACTTGTATGGGTTTTCTAATTTGAAAAAGTAAGGTAATTTGAGCAGTAGCCCAAACAAGAAACTATTCCACTATGTTGATCATGTATCATGACATCAAGACAGATGGTTGAAGGAGTTAGGCTTTATACCAATGATTAAACTCAGATGTCTGGAGGGGAACCAATTATATATTACCCACTAGTGTGGTACAGTGAGAGAAACAGACAAAGCTGCTCTGTGAGGTCTTGTAGGTCCAGTAACACAGATGAACAAGATGTACAGAGTTGTCTGAAATGTGCTGGCTACAGGTTAAAATGGGCCTCATTTGTCAAGAGGAACCAGTAACTGTCACAGATCATTCCTACTCTAGGAGCAAAATGGATGGGTATTTGAGATCCTATATGTACAATATCCTTAGTTTATATACACGATTTATCATCTCTCTTGAGTTCTTCTGGGCTGTTCTGGTGAGTATTGTGCTACGATTGCCTTGGCTTCTCACCTGGTTTACTCACAAGCTGAAGAATTTGACTCCTTCCTGGACAGAAGAGTGCATAATTTGGGCAAACCACATGTTTTACAATACCGCTATCTTCTTTGTCTGCAATGTTGACTTGGTAATAAATCAGTGTGTTAAGTTGTCCCTTAGCCATCATCTTGAAGCTTGCATCATGTCTTCCTATTAGTATAAGCAAAGAATTTCTCAAGGCAAAGGTGGTACCTTGAGTTCTTGCTAAATGATGTTGTAGGCCTGATAGGACCAGGTAAGGCAAGGTACTCTGAACTTAAACATGGTTTCCTAACTTCTCATTTCTTGCTGCACTGAACTCTGTCTAAAGCAATGTGATTAAAAATGTTTGACTTACATCCCAGTAAGTCCCTGTAAAACCTGAAAGAATAAACCACCATGTGTGTGTGACTATATATACACACAATATAGTACACTAATAACTTGGGAGGAGTTCAGCATGAGTTTTTTGCATCATGGAAAGACTTCTGCCTTTCTCCAATTTATACCCTTATATATATATATATGTATATATATTAGGTGTATGAGTTGTTGTGGTTTTGCTTTCCTTCCTTTCTCTTTTGCTTGGAAACCTGAGATACCTGGGGATATGGCAGTAGGTACAAATGAGGAGTTAACTTGTATTCTGTCAGGGCTAGGGGAAATATGAACTTGCAATTCATAATTGGCTATGAGACACTAAGAAAGCTGGAACTATTTGTCATTTGACTTTTCACAGTGCTTCTGCTTGAAATTCTTCTTTGGGCTCTGCTTCAGATTGTGCTGTAGATCCCACACAGGCTTTCCCAGAAACATTCAGCAGTTTAGGACCCTTAGGGCATGATCAGATAAGCCCTGGCTCCCTATGGTAGTATTTGCGAAAGGCTGCCTTCGGGAGCTGGATAAGCAAACACATCTTACCCTGCATTTCAGTGGCCTGGATCTATACATGCAGTCATTGGGTTTCAGCAGAGCTTCAGTAAATTCTTAAACAGCACAAGTACACACTCTAATGTATAATCCAAATGTGGTCTTTCTATCGGCATGCCTGTGTTTATTAGAGCTGTGGGTAGTTTAGCTGCTGCTTTTTTTTTTTTTTTTTTTTTTTTTTTTTTTTTATTAATAATTTTCAAGT